>JAQFVV010013498.1:0-111169 GCA_028023455.1 Epiperipatus broadwayi | reverse complement strand
AAAATCAAAATAAAAATTGAATTAATAAAAAGAAAAGTTTTTGAGCAATTAAATTCAGTTTAATGTTTGAGAAAAAATAAATCTGATAATTAGAACTGATTAAAAAACAAGAAAATCTAGTGGTTTCAAACAATCGGCTTTGTGGAATTGTATTGGGCTGTGAAGTTTTCAGCTGTGAACAACGCTTAGATTTGTAAGAATGTTTGTAAAGGGCAAAACAATAAGATTTTAAAACTTTTAATTAATATAAACATTTTTTATTTTTCATCATATTTTGCTCTCGACAAAAAACAGAACAAATCAAAATCTAATCAATCATACATAAATTAATTTGTTTTTTCTATTTGTCACAGGTGTGTTTATATGGGGGTAGAGTATTTTGCATATATATAAATCGTTGTCGCCTTTTGTGATAGATAATTATGATCACATTATATTATCAGTAATATTGTTAAAATACAATAAATCAGAATTTTTGACTTTTTTAATATAAATTTTTTTATTTTTTTGAATATTTTATTTAAAGTGTTTTTTTATAAATTACTTTATTTTTAAAATTAATTTTTATTATTATTTTTTTAAAAATAAAAACTAAAAAGAAAAACTTCCTTGAGTTCCTCGAACTTTACATAAAAGTATTTCTCAATATACCCCACCAATTCAAAAAAGTAAGATCAAAACTTCTGAATTTGTCAAGTTTCAGTTTTTTTTAAAAAATAATGCACTACTTTTTTTAGCCTATGTTTATGTCTTGTTTGCCTTTATATACTGCTGATATACTAAACTTTATTTTAAAAAAAAAAAAAAAAAAAAAAAAATCAATTTTTATTATCTTATTTAAAAAATAAACAAACCAAAAATAATTTTTCTCTCTATCTTTTGTCTCAGTGAAGCACAAAGTATTTCAACCCACTTCAAAAAAAAAATTAAAATAAAATCTTTTATGGCTTTAACTTTTATTTTGGAAATTAATTTTTATCACCTTTTGTAAAAAGAAAAATAACCTAGTAAAAATTTCAGACCTCTAATTTTTACAAAGTATTTCTCAATCTCCCCCTCCCAAATTAAAATAAGATTCAAAACTTTTGACTTTTTTTAAGTTTTCTTTTCTTTTTTGTTTTGTTTAAAAATACACTCCACTTTTTTTTGGCCTATAAGGTGATATTTTTTGGCTTTATTTGTAAAATCACGAAAATACTAAAACTTTTATTTTTAAAACCAATTTCTGCTATTTTTTTTTATAAAATAAAACAAATAAAAAGTAACCTTGATCTTTATCTTTTTGTCTCAGTGAAGACAAAGTGCATTTCTCAACCCACTCCACGCTCCCAAATTAAAATAAGATTAAAACTATTGACTTCTAACTTTCAAGCGTCTTTTTTTAAAAAACATGGTGACTATAGGTGCGATCTTTTTTGGCATTTTAAGCTTTCGATTATGCTATGTACTATTTTGCTATTTTTTTTAAAAAAACTTTTTTATTGACTATCACATTTTGATCCATTCAACACACCAGCACAAACAATTACAATAACACTCAAAAACTTCAGACTTGTATATGGTTCATTTTATTTTTTCAGATTTGAAAATATGGTGATTTTTTTATTGGCTATCGATGATTTTAATTACACAATTCTATATTCCAGTTGTTCTTGCTAATATCCCCCAAAAGACAACCTCCATATATATATAACCTTATCTTGTATATTTAACATTAAATACAAATATTATATTTAATCAATAATCATCATTGTCATGTAATTACACTAGCTGTGATATTTCCCAACATTCAGGTGAATAACATTTTATTCTTGCATGTTTTAACAATGAAATAATAAACATAGAAATGCAAGCACATTAATGAGAACAATTGTTATTGTACTGTTTTCTGTAGCAGTAAGACTGCACAACTTGATTAAGAGTGTTCAGCATGTGAAGATAAGCAATACCATGACAATACACAATAACTGTTTTGGTCAGTTATAAGAATTATACTTATCTAAGGCTAAGCAGTTTACATCTTTAAGAAAATTTATCTGTAAATTTCTGCAGGTCTTTGAAATCTTATCCTTATTTTTGCTGGTCTGCAGGTGTGAAAAGGTTGAAGACCACTGATATAAACTATCCCATTAGAATAAAAGTGACGAGAACAGTTAAAATGAAATTTAAAAATTAATTAAAAAATAGATGTAATTTATAATAAAAAATAAAATCGCTGATAAGTAAATAAATAATTGATGGGACTTAGATATAAAAGCGTGGACTTAACTTATTGTTACATTCAATTTTATAATTCTTGCTTGACTCATTCAGATATTCAAACATAACAGTCTTTAAAAGCTGTTGAGACTCTTTGAGTTTACCAGTTCATCAATCCATTTGTCACAGAGGATACAGTTTTAACATGACTCTAGTGAGCTAGAATGGCTTACTGCTTCCGACAATATTAATGGTGAAACAACAGAATTAGTAATATACATAGCTAGAAAGCTAATAAGAGTGTTTGAATTGGGATTCATGCCTTGAGCCATTAATTTGCATCAACTGTTTTCAATACCTTGGAACCAATACTTAACGCTAAAAGAGATGATGCTCATACTCTCTTTTCATTATCAAGCCAAAGAATGAAGATAAGTCTTGAAACTATCAATGGAGACCAAAAAGGCCATCTGATTGGAAGGTAGCACTAATGAAAAACCAAAGTAATGGAATTATGTCATCTTAATATGAACGTAACATAGGTAAATATATTTTCACAATTTTCTATATAATTGTCTAGATACTTTATTTTAAATGAAATTTATTTTATCAAAGACTATCAGTAAAATTTAGCATGAAAGTAATGCTTATATTTTTTTTATGTAAAGTTTATTATGTTATATTATGTTAAATATATGTGAAGAATATATAATAATGTTTGTTTAATTGTTATTTGGTATATTCTCTGAGATTATCACTGCATCACCATTAATTTAAAAGTATAAATACCTAGTGTGGTAAGTTAAATGCATTGGTTTCCTGAGTTAAGTGTAGGAGTTAGTTGGGAGATTTCAAATCACTGGATTCGTAGCATCTATCATCCAAGCATACCAGTGATATATAACATATGGTCAATTCGTAACTGAGTTTTATTCTCAAATAAAATGCTTTGGATGGCAGGTTTTTGTTCCAGCAGTTGATGGGTGCTTGGTAACCAGAATGTATGGTCAGCCGTGAGTCTGGGAGTACCATTGGTTCTGTTATAGGTATCATTTATGATTAATCTATCAGTGGTATTCTACCACACTGCTTGAAGTTCCAATCCACTGCTGCAGTCATTATAGAAGAAAAGATAATCATAAAATATAAATAAAGTGAAAACATAGTAAATAATAGATGTTAATAAATAAGTTAATAAGTATTAGAAGATATTACTAAGTAAATAATGTTCCGAATATAATAAAATGAAGTATAAAGATTAAATAGGTATTGAGCTTGATAATAAGCTCATTAAAGTAAAATGTTTAAACACGAGGATTAAGTATAGTAACTAGCGAGAAGTCATACAACAGGTTAAACAGGTGGATCCGATCAAATGCCATCCAATGTGGGAGCCAAAGTACCATAAATGTCCAAGCATAAATAAGATTAAAAATATTAAAAAGACCAAAATTAAAATTAAAATAAACACTAAATTGCATGGTAATAAAAGTTGAAATCGATGAACAGTGTGAGAAGAGAAATAGACCAAGGCAATACAAATTATGGGTTAAGAATAAATAAAAAGTAATGTAACCAAAAGAGATGTGCATTAGGGGTTGTTGGTAGTCAGGTGGAATTAAATAAGACAGATGAGGAGTTTTGAGGTTAGTTGCTCCTTTATCCAATTATCCCCAGATTCAACTTATAGCTTATGTCTTCACCAGTGAGACATTTTTGATTCTTGAGTCAATATACTTACTAATGTATCTTGTCTTTTGGAGCTATTTTTTAACTATTAAATATATCATCCAAATTTAGAAGCACCTAAATATTTTTAATTCAAGCAAACTTATTTGTATAGATAAAAAGATCTCACTTCACTCAAGTATAAACTTATTATGATGTTGGCTACTTCTATCTGTGAGGTAAAATATTATAAAACTAATAAATATCACATGATTCACTGCTGGGTAAACTTTATTAAGCACCATCATTTGAATCGTCTATAAACAATGAGAAATCTTAAAATAGTTACAATAGTTTCTTCCAATAATTTAAAGATACATTTTTTAAGATTATCTCAAATAATAAAATGCCATTAATAACAACTGAATTTAGGTTTTAAGATATCGAAACAAACAAATGTTTTGTTTATTTGTTTCAAAATATTATTAAATATTATTCTGTGTTATAATCCAATTTTATAATTTTTAAAAGCTTCTATGTAAGAGATATTTATTATGTATACTAGGTAAATTTGAATGTACGACCTGTCTACTTTTTTTTATTTAACAAATATATAATAGAGTTTTTATTTGTATATAGACACAGATTTATGCATAAACATGGTTTTATCATCATAATATAAACAACTAAAAAAATGAAAACGCTCTTCACATTTTCTAAAAAAAATCATTATATATATATATATGAGATGTCACATAATACAAAATTAATAATAAAATATCGTTTTTCAATATAAAATTAAATTCATTTTGAACATCAAATTAAGTTGAACAAAAAAATCAGTTTATTTGAAAGCTTTTGGTAGTTTGACTTTGTAAAGGCGGAAATTATTGGACTTAGGAGATAAAAATATCAAGTGTTAGCCAATTGACCAAAACTGTTAGACATGACTTCTCATTTAGTGCTAGACGTCAACGATAGCCAATTGCCAAAATTGTGAGATTTGGTTTTTTATTTGGTGCTAGGACGTCTGACGACTGCCTGAAAACTGTTAACGTTAATATATCTATTTATTAACATAAGTTACTACTATAATAAATATTTGATCATATTAGTAAAAATAACTTTTCAATAAAATAAATATATAGTAGAAATAAACAAATAAAGAACTAATCGAAAGCCTTAGGGCAATGAGTCTGATAAAAGACGATTGAGGGCTTAAAGTGCCAAAACTCCAATCTGAACGAAAAAAATTAGATTTTCACTGAGATAGTTTATCGCTTAACCAAATAATGACGTGGCTATAAAACCACGTGTAATTCTGTAAAGGAGAATGTTTAATAGTAATATTTAAATAAATAAATAAATTGTCATTTAAATATTTAATAAAAATAATTTATAAAGATAAAATACTTTACCTTATTAATAATCTCATCTTGTATAAAAGGATTCATTTTTGCTGCCACCTGTTAATTAAGACTATATACTCAAGTTCAAACAAAACAAAATATGATATACCTGTACAGATAGGAAGAGTGCAAATAACTTAGTTAAAGTCGAAAAATGCAAAAGATTCGATGTCGTGTTTATTGGGCTCTTTACAATAATATGGCCTTTCGCTACCAACCATCGATGATACGTCCCATTATAAATTCCATTTTTAGCTTTCGTAATCAGCGATTTAATATTAATTTGATCTCATAGCTACTATTTGCTATATTAGTACGCCATTTCATTGGCCAAGAACTAGATAGCTATTTAAATTAGCCATGTACTGTCAACTTGGTTTATAAAAATCTTGAGAATTGAAAGTTTACTACTTCCGCATTCAAACCTCAAGTCATGTCATTATAATAAACGGACTCTAAAGTCGCTATACTACGAAGTGTTTTTTTTACGGGTACAATTCTTCAGTCACTACAAAGATGAAGCTACTAAATTAATCCTGTATCAAACGAAATTAAATTAAATTTAATTTACGTTTCATTGTTTTTTAGGTTATTTAAATAAAGAAGTGTATGTGTAATATCTATTAGTGATAGTGTATATAATTTTTGTATAAAAATTAGCTTTTGAAACCGCTGTTATACAGCATGCTTTAAAATGGAATTTTATATGCTATAAATTTAAAAATGGTTATTACTTACTTAACTTTAAATAATATTATTTTCAAGTTTGTATATGTGTGTTCTGTATAAGTATAGTTTTATTTTACAGTTGATGTTTTTCAAATGATTTTTATTTTATTTTAAATGTTTAAGCAATGCACACTCGATTATTAAAATGAAGTCCAAAATTAAATACGTATGATCACCTATACATGGGAAAAGATAATGATCTTCAATATATATTTTGTGCTGAAACCAGTAGTCATCAGTGGGACTATCTCTCTTGCCATATATATATATATAACCAGTGCTCAGCTTATATTAAAGGGGCAAATTCTCCACACATTATTGTAGCTTCAAATCTTCTCCACCCACCAACTCTTTTCGCCATCTATATTATTAAAAATCTGATAACGGGAATGCTCCAAGCTTTGTTTTATGCCACTATTGTCATACGTTCATAGACTTTAAGCTCATTCTGAATCTTCATGTATATTGGACATGTTCAATATTAGCATTACCACTGCCTTGAGACTTCATCATTAGATGTTCAGAATATGAACATATTGGAAGTCTATAAATGAAATGATGAGAGTGACTCTAAAGTCAACATGGATGTGACAATAATATTGACATAAATCAGGGCTTTGAGCAGTCCTTTCCACTGATTTTCATATAATATGGATACAGCTAAAGAGTTAGAGAATAAGAAGATTGAATCCATCTATTAAAGTTTAAACATTTGCCATGTTTAATATAAACTGAATGCAATTGAATGTATTTGTTGGAGATGCTGATCTGACCAACTGGATAGTGCTGGTCCAGAGAAAATATGCATATTGGATATTATTTATCTTTTCACTTGTGTGATCATGGCTATCACTTATTTAAATGGAGTGAATGCAATCGAACCCATCTAATTACATAACATTTATGTATAGACAATATACTTGGATTTAAATATTGCAAATTCCTTGTAGCATAAAAATGAGAGAATGTGACTAAGGCTGAGAGGGGAGGAAAAAATATTTCTCATACTTTGAAATTTTCTGGTAAAGTGCATAATAAGGAATATGTCATCATGGTGTTAAGAAGGATTATTATTAAATAGAAATACTACTGTTATCATTTAATTCAATGATGCTAAAGGAATAGATAAGATTGAAATAATTGCTATGGGACATTATTATCCTATATACTTAAGATATTTTTTTAATAATTTTGTTGATAGTAATTTATCATAAAATGTTACTGGACAATAAACCTAGAATCAAAAGGAAAAGAAAAACTTTTTCCGGGCATGTTGTGGGAGAAAAAATCCATTTCTATAAACCCTTTTACGATCATAAATCATATAGGTTAATGACATTGTTTAAAATTAAAAGTATAATCTGAAAGTCTATCGATACTTAAAATTTTTTCTTTACCAAGCAAATACAAGAAAAATATTAAAGGGGAAGGAGCCATTGATAAATTTTACTGATCATAAATCATACAGATCAGACTCAAGAAGTGTTATCGATATTTACTTATTTTTCTTTTACAGCAGACAATGGAAGAAAACTGGGAGAAAACAATTTTTAGTATGCTTTATTGATCATAAATCATATAGATCTATTATATTGTTTAAAATTAGTTGGTTGTCTATCAAACTCTATTGTTTTATATTAAACGTTGTCTTCAAGTCCCCACCGCTTCACCAACCATCCTAATAAATCCACTGTCAAAGCAAGTTCAAACCTTGTTTAATAAGTCTAAATTAAGATTTGTAAGCTAAAAAATGCAATCACGGCTATATAAACAGCATTATATAGCACATACGAAAGAACGCTAAAGTGAGTAATAGTATTGCCAGAGTTATAGCGTATACTTTTATCGCGTAATATTTTTAAACAGTAATAATAGTATCAATTTATTAATTTATTACTTAAATTCGTATGTGGGAATATAATCCACCTATATTGAATATACATATATAGCATAATGGCGTGATTAAAATATTTATTAAATTTTTAAGTTTCATTTTTAATGATAAACCAATTTAACGTAAAAACACATTGAAAGGGTGATTGATTGCAAATGCGCTGACAAGTTTCTTTTTAAAAGAAAAAGGATTTTTTTTCTAAAAATAAAAAGTATTTTCGGAGAATTAAAAGTTTAGTAAAGTTTTTGCTGTAAACAATTGTATCAGTATATGCCATACCTGCCTTAGGTTTCTAAAAAGAAAAGCCAATTTTAAAATAATCTAGCTAATTGATTCTAAATTGTTTTGGAGACCTCGCTAATTAAAAAAATATGTTTACAGCAGGGATTTTACACATAAATTATAAAATCAGAACAAAATTCCGACTAATTAAAAATAAAATCTAATATAGGATTAAACTGATTAAAATTGATTTAATTAAAAGTTGATAATCAGAGAAAAGTTATAACACCTAAAAGGAATGTCAGCATGTTTGAAGGCAACCACTAATTTCATAAGCAAATTAAAAATTTTGTAATCTTGATGGAGATGAAATTCCAAGGTGAGTAGGCTGATAAGGCGATCATTTAAAAAGGCCATGTAAAGTGGAGGAGCCATCTTAGATTCTTTACTTTTTTGAAACCTTGACAGCTTTGAATCTTTGAAATCTTTACAGCTTGAATGTTACATCTGTGAAGTTTTGCCTTCTTTGGATCATCGTTAAGCTTTTGGAATCCAGCGTGTATCCTTGAACCAAAAGCAACCGTGAACATTTTGACATCCAGTTGAGACAATAATTTTTATATCTGTGCGAGAGAAAATGTCGTGGCTAAAACAGGCAGCCTTGGCTAAGCTCCAGAGTGAAGGCGACGGGCCTTTTCTTCCATCCAAAAACCACCATCACCAGTATGCCGCCATAACAGCTCCGCTCTAACCGTGGGAAGAAGATGATGCCGCAAGCCGCCACAAAGACTCCCGTAACTCCAGCTCAAGTACTACAAGATGACCGGTAACCTCACCATTTCTAACTGCAGTTCAATATATTAATTTTCCTTTAAGTCTAGACTTATAAAATTTATTTTAATTCTAAAATCTTGAATTCAAGTAAATTGCTAAATGTAAAATTTTATTCTTAAATGTAATTATTTTTTTTTATATAAAATTCTGACCTACTTTCTAATTGTTTCCTAACTAAATGATTTTAATAATTTTATTTTCAATTTTCTCACTGCAGTTGTGACTATGGTTTCTTTATTTCTTTTTTATTTTAAAATATAAATTATATGCTAATGCCTCGAAACAGCGGGCATTCAATATTAATAATAAAGAGAAGAGAGAATGACCCTCTTCATTTAATAATTATTTATCGTAGCTTAATGCACGCTGTTTCGAAACCCTCTTAAATAACTGTTAAGAATTGGCTATGTGCTGATTATTATTTTGACCTTGATTATTTAATTATTTGTTTGCAATTTTAAAATGGGAATCTTGTTTTAACCCAAAGTAAATTTCAATTTAATTTTCACTAAGCAATATCCAAGCCTTGAATAAGTATATTTGTTATTTATTTCATTTTGTAAAAGCCCTCCAAATATACTTTTCCCCTTTTTCTTTTTTTATTAATTAATCGCGTAATCAAATGTGTTATTTGAGATTGAAACTAGAAAGCAAAGAATATTTAAAAGTACGCCCACGTATAGCATATGATTATTAAAATGCTATATTAGAGTTGGCGCTAATGATTCCACTGATTAGCTATTGTTCTCGTGGCTAAATATTAAATTATTTCAACTCTTTTGCTTGGCGGATGTGATAATTTTATTATACATTTAAACTTTCTCGTTATGTTGCATTTTTTCTTTAAGATGGGACTCGGAACGGCCATCCCACTTACACTCCTTGGGTCGCACACGAATAAGACCTGACGTCAAATTCCAGGCAATAGTGTTAGCTACCCCAACCCTTTTTAGCAGCATGGCGATCGGTCATAGGGCTCCGGTGTTGATCACAAAACCCTAATAATCCATCCGCAGAGCAACATTTATTATAACTGTTTACCAGCGCTATAGCGCATTGGTTCTTTTGGTTGCCAACTCTTCCTCCCTTAAATTAAGTTTCAGCCATTGTCTGACATATTCAAGAGCTAGTTTCGGTCTCATGTACAATAGTTTGAAATAATAATATTATAGATAAATTTGACTTTAGATCTTCAGATATCGTGAGAAAACAAGGCTTCGTCTGATTGCTTAGCTGAAAACCATGGAATAAGAGGGATTAGCATAATCTGCCCCATAGCTACAATGCAGTGACTGATCAATAAGATAATAAAGCAAATGATGAAAACAATATTTAACTTCATCAAATAAAAATCGTCAAATGTAAAATAATTTTAATTGTAAGGAGAGAAGGTTAAAGCGCTCTCCAAAATGTTAGATGCTACGCGCATTTTAATTGTAAAATGCAAGAATAATATAGATAAAATCGTCAAATTTAATCTGCAAAAATAAACATACAATTTAATAAATTACTCTGATCTCGATCTTATTTATTTCAATCCAATTCAAAATTCTCTATATTATATATGTGATTTCCGATGCATTAATTAGTTTTAAATATATACAGTTAATAAATTCCATTTTTTTTGTTATGAGTCTCATTGCTTCTCCGTGACCTATGTCGGCCGTGTGGAAGGAGGTATACTACGTGTAAGTTCAAGGTGGTCATTCGTAGGGTCTTGAGTCTTGGAATCCTGGCTTACGAGTTGAAGTGCGGTCGGACTCGGGATGTTACAGTCCTAGTCTGGTCAGCTTCGGTCTCTTTTGCTTGGATTCTGAATTCTGTTACGCGAATGTACAAACTTGACTGTTACAATATAGTTCTACATGATGGAATGAGTGGATACATTATCATTGCAGGTGGAAATTTTGACATACATAAAAAACAAGGTTATTTACTAATTTTAAGTTTATTTGCCATTTTAATGACTAAGTCTTTAGAACTGTTTTATTAATCATGTTGGAAATCAGAATCATGAAACGTGCATGTTTCTTTCTAATTTGAATGATTAAAAGAAATTTACTGTCTTGGATTTTGAATTTACAATATGGTGATTCTATTTTTTTTTCCAGTTCAAAAATGAATTACAGAATGAAATTGATGCTTTTGAATGCAAGATATAAAAATTTCCTTTTAGTAATAATTTGACAGTTTATTTTAGGTACAACAGTAGATGCATGTCGAAGTGCAGCAAAAATTCCAAAGTGCTGCTTATATTTTTAGCAAGTTAAAACATATCTAATCACAGAGCAGTACACACTGCAACAAATTATCTTTTTATATATCTGTTAATTAACTGCTTTATTGTATGGAAGTTGACATGGACACCTGATTATGTAATGTAGTCATTAAACATTTTTAAAAATACCAAGGCACCATGTTACTCAATTTTTGAATGTGAATCAACTGTAGTAATATCACAGTTTAATTAATTTCCTATAATATTGTTCTATGATTAACTTGCACATGGTGTTAAAAAAAGTCCCTTTTATAATTATTTGAAAGTAGTACAATGTTAAATAATTACATTGAGAAGATATAATAGGGAACAGAACACAATAGAGAAATACAGTTAGAAATAATGATAAAATGTTTTAAAAAAAATATTTAGAATGTGAAAGAAAAACAATCCAAAATAATTAACATGAATAATAGAGCATTGTGTTCTGACCATGGTCATATTTATGCTTTGCAGATGGATTTATATAGCCATTGTAAAATTCATCTTCATTGCCATATTATTATTGTACCGGATGTATAGAGCTGTGAAGAGACATGAGACCCGTATTAGGGCAGTTGAGGATGGATCTTCAAATAAGAGAGAAGAATTAACATAATAGATTAATATAGAAAAACCTTTTTATTTAAATAATTAACCAAAATAAAGATTCGAACTCTGGATTGGATTTTTAATGTATTTTAATATTAAATTAGCATCAACACAACATATATCTACATATAACCATTTCACTTTAGATACGTTTATATTTATTACATAAACACTGAATAATCTAATTGTTGTTAACAGGAGTTTTACAATATATTGCTTTAGGTCATGTGCGTGAATTCACTTAGCCAAAATAAACTCTCTTTACACAAGAAATGAAAGATCGATGAATGATATAAATTAGTACGAGCCATAGGGTCAAAGTCATAATCCTTCTTTGTTTATATCACAAATAAGATTATTTTTGTTCCATTTTTATTTATTATTATTAGAGTGAAAATATGTGTATATGGGAATGGTTCATTTATTTAAAAAGGATAGGCAACTTACCCTTTAAACCAAGCGCAGTACAGGAATTTATAGAACACTTCTCTAAATATGATTCATATTTCTCATACCATTATGACTTACTGGGATGAAACAAGCAAAACAATTTTATTAATGAATATTGTAACTACTAACATAGAAAGGTTAAACATATATGTAGAAAAGCCCAGATGTCCAAAGAATAGCTTCATCATTGGATGTATTTTCATAAAAATGTACATTTGCACATATGATAAAGTAGTATGAACTTTGATGTAAGTTTGGTGGTACAAGAGCCAGCATATGGTATCCCCCATAAAGCATCCAAGACCTTAGCTTCACATTCCACAAAGAGTGTAATCCTTGATTATGAACAATTTCAAGAGGAAGGGAAAACTTCGGATTCTTGATGGTTCCCAAATAACAAAGCATTTAAAATACTGAAGAAATAAATGTTAAGCTATGCCAGCAGTACAATAGACATATGGGAATAAAACTGTTTGATATTATAACTTTAAATGGTTTAATCCACTGCATAATGGTATGTACAATAATGAATCAGGCTACGAATATCAAATGAGACATTTAATTAATTAGTCAGTTATACTTTCCCATATATGCTTTAAACAAAATTAAAACTTCCAATTGTTTGGCCCTTTTGGGTGATGACAATAATTAACATTTCATTCTTTATTGTGATCTTTCATGAACAAAATAAATATATGCTCTTACTGCAAAGTCATTCTCCTCACAGCTCTCACAGAATGACTCTGAAAAGTTGGTTTTACAGCAGTGAAAGGTACCTTTTATATTTAATTGGCACTTTAAATGCCTTATTTTGATGCTAATGTACTTTTTCATTCACTGAATCTCAGTTTTAGTACATTTTTAACACAATTTCCCTATTTCTACCTTGTGCTTATCAGCATTCAACTACCTCATTTCCCCCCTGTTTAGTAAGTGGTTGAACTGTTTCATGGACTATAAAGGGTTTTATTCCCTCTTAGACTCTTAAATATTTCTCCAACTCCATTTTCCCTGTCACTCAGAGCTTGTTTATAAAATTTTTGTGTGTTGTTCCAGTTATTTAGGCAGTTTTTAATGATTTTTTTTCAGACCCCCCTCACCTCTGAGGTAACTAACTGCCTAAAATTTCACTCAATTTTCACATTACTCTATTAAAATTATCAATAACAAATTTTCCAATGTTTTATTTGCTTTTACATCAATATATTTAACTTTTCCATTTCAAAATTGTTTTCTTCATATTACTTTTCATTATTTCAAATAGTTTAAAGATGACTGCTGCCACTTGCAAAAAAATGTGCAGAGTCATAAACTGCATGAACTAAAACCAACAAAATTTATGCAAATTTTATCTAAATCATATTTCAAACAAAACTTAACTAAAAACATCATAACCAAAGAAATTATTTTAAAGTCTCCATGTCTTTGCCATCTGGATTTTCTTCCTTTTCAGGCTGTGGTTTGCTCTATCAAAGGTAAAAAGCAAGTCAAAAAGAACAACATGACCAATCATAATGTCATTTCAAGTACAATAAAGAAAACTAAAATTACTCATTAACTAAGGACAAAAATCAGCCTATTGCATCCAAGCATAACTCAGAAATATCCTCATTCATCTCTGAAACCTCTAAAGATTTAACGTATAGAAATTCCTCCAAAGTTAATGTCACATAAGTATCCTTATATAAATCCACCAGGGCAAGCAAGCCTACCAACCTTGCTTCTTACCAAAGACTCTTAAAAGCCCTGAGCTATACATCTTTTCCTTACCCCTTTCTTATTTCATATGTATACCCTTCCCTTTCAATATTTTGTACTTGAATTTTATTTTGCCATGTAATCATCTCTTTGTAAACCTTTTTTCACTGTTGTGTATTTTGTCTTTTTGATGAATAAAAGCATTCATCACTGAGAAATAATAAAAAAAATTAAACAAGAGTTTTAAAACGATCAATCCTGTAAGTCTATTTTAACATAATAAATATTAAATCTTTATAGGGAGTGAATGATAATTAAATTCTTATCATTGCAATTTACTTTTCTTCTGTTTCTTTAAAAAAAAAACTACAGTATATATCAAACTTGTGAGGTTGATCTGAATTGGCATATTAATAAAAGGAAACTTTAAAAAGATATTATTAAACAAAATGCACAGATATATAAAGCTAGAATAAAGTGAAATCGGAGTTAATATTATAAAAAAATACATTACAGATTATAGAAAGATCTTACAAGCAAATATTAAGTATAAATATATAAAAACATTAATTAATAATTATAGGCAAGCACAGACAACTTTACATAGATATCGGACAATTGTCTTGGCATACACTGGATCAAAGGCTGGATAGTTTGCTCTCTGAGCATCAGTTTAGGATAATCACCTTGGTGGTCAGCAATCTTGATCATTACTGCTTCTTCATTGGTGTCAGCATTCTTCCATGGCAGGAGTTTCATGGCAGCCTTTCAAAGATAAACCCAAGAGGCACAGAAAAGATGGTTCGGCCCCTACTCAACTGACATTCTCTATCACACTATATTCTTGTTGGAAAAGCAGGATGGAAAAGCTCAATGAGAAAAGAGAAAAGCCCTTATCTCCAATCTACTCTATTTATATGTTGGTTTATTTGCCATAGGCAGATAAGACAATTAATAAATTATATTTCAGTCCCTTCTTAATTAAAAGCAAGATATAAGAAACTGATAAGGTTCAAATAACATTCCAGCTCGAAAGAATTTAAAGTTAAAATAAATGAAACAAAAATATTTTATTAGCGAAATATTTTTAGTTAAAGCCTATAAAAAAACTTTGATAATGAAACAATATTTTAATTAATGAAAATCAAGCTTTTAAAATATTTAATTAGTGAAGCAAAACCTCACAATAGATTAATTTGAACCTGCCATCTTGTTTATATCTTTTATTTTTTTAAAAATGAAATTAAATGCAAATAATTTTTACAAAATGACAAACTTTACATGATGAATAAGGTTTCCCACAATATTCATAAGTATCAAAATATCAAAATCAAAATTGTAAAATATTTGTTATACAGTAAAGTTTTAACATGTTTGAAATATATATACATTGCCATGTAGTAGGTGATGGCAATGTTATTATATTAAATATAATTGCTGTGGTTGAACCCTTGTAGATTGTTAGTTTTTAGGACGGAGAACATGAAGCTCACTCTGAGTAAAGAGTGACTGGTTCATTATGTCTAACGATTTTGTTTGGGATTTGAATGTCTATAATTTTGACAAGTATATGAAAGTTTGTGTAAATTTAATCTGTTTTGACAAAATGTGTATATAATGTGTTAGATTTTTTTGTTACTCTAATTTTATGTAATTTTCAAATAATTTTACAAAATTTATAAAAAAATAAATAAAATAAAACAAATAGATTGATATAATAAAAAAACTTCTATAAAAAGTTTAACTAGTAAAATTGGGAAATGTACTCAAATTAATGTCCAAAGAAGTTGTGACCCAAATTAAAAATGGCTCCTGAAAATTTTACTAATGCTATTATTAAATACAAAAGTCCAACTCACCTAAAAACTCCTAATCTTTTAGCCAAAAAAAAAAAAAGAACTTAAGAGAAAATGAAGCTAGTCATAATTGTTTATTAAAAACATAAGATATAAATTAAAAAATATATAGAAGAATACATACTGTAAATTAGCATATTGATTTTATACATAAAATAAAAATTGGTAATTTGCCTATTTTCCTCAAATTTGCAATTTCTAAAACAAATAAATATAAATGCAAACAATAAAATTATTCTAGGGACAATTTGAGAATTATAATTATAGTTTGTAATGTTATAATTGATTATTTATTAGTCTACCTTTAAAAGGTCAGTCAATGCTTTGACATTAAAAAAAGATTCAAAATAGGTTGTATTTCTTTGTTTAAAAAAGTTAACTTCTTTACATCAATAATTTCAATCTCTGTCAAGTTGCAATCTTTATTGCCTATACAAATATATGAAACATTAATAAAGGTGCAATTCCTCCTTTATTGTTAAAAAGAGGTTACCTTGACAACAGTTTGAAATTGTTGATTGTTATTGATATTGGAATTGTCTAAGTGTTGACAAGCTTTTAATGATTACTTATAAATCATTTAGCCTTGAGCATAATTATATTTATTATTTAAGTAATACTTTGAGTGCAATTTGAGAATTATAATTGCAGTTTGGATTGTTATAATTGACTATTTTTTAATCTACATTCAGAATAGGTTGTATTTACTTGTTTACCCTTCAGCTTCAACAAATGACAATTCATTTTTAAAGTTAAAAAGATACTTCATTAACTTTGTTCTTTTTCATATATCAAGAGAACTAACTGTCTAGAATGCTTTTGTTAAAAGTGTATTACATTAATCAATCAGAAATTTATCGTTAAATATTTTTAAATCTCATTGCTGTTACGTATAAATATTTGGCTCTGTAAATTATCATGTATTATATACCTATATGTGTATTATAATGGCACAAAACCACTTACAATATGAACATAATATAGTATATATATATATAGAAACGGGCATTATTTACATTTAAATTAACTCTGAACTGGTTGCCCATTTAATTACTATATTTTACTTATTCCTAACTATTTTATTTATTACTTTAATGGAACAACCTAACACTATTATCATCATCCCCTTTAAACAATATACAACTAGTATATTTCTTCAGTTACACAATACCGTTATGGGGTTATGAATTACACATAAATACTATTTGTAATTAAAATAATATTATTTGAGTAAAGAGTAAATTTAGATTTTTTTTCATGTGTCATTGGCCGGGAAGCGAACGCGCTAACTCGGGACAACTGCTTGTACGCTTTTTTACTGCTAGTTGCTTCTATATTTTTCAACACTATCTTACTGGTTAAATCATGAACTAAAAATAATTATCATGTTTAAGTTTATTTGTCTGAAATAAAATGAAACTACACACATCTCAACAATAAACAAAAACAACATTATTCAATTAAACACCTTATGCCACACACATCTAAAAACACCAAATACAAATTGATATTAAGAAATAAATACAATAGAAAATTACATATTACTTTAATTAACAAAAATAATAAATTATAAAGGTTTATGCCATTTTTACTTATTAAAATAATAAATAAAATAAAACTTCATCTTACTCAAAGTCCTTAGTTAATTAGATTAGACTGGTCTTATAAAATTTTGACAGTACCATGCTTAAAAACATTTGAGTATTATTAATTGGATATACAAAGATAGTTGGTAGAAAGAAGCAGCAATTGACTAATACAATTTCTACTGAGACTAAAGAATTTATGAAGAAAGAAAGGAATATGAAAATATACAAAAATGATTCCTTAAAAAGGATTGAATACCTCAAATTTTGTAAAATGGTGTGGAAAAGAGTTAGGAAATTTATATTTGCAATAAGAAAAAAAAGAATTATTACTGAAACGAGAGTTGACATCATGAAATAGATAAAAGGCTTATATCAAGAATTATATAGTAATAAAGAACAAATACCTCACAAATCTATTACATCTTCCCAATTGCCCAGAATTTTAAATGAAAAAGTGAGACATGCAATTAAGTTTATGAAGAAAGGGAAGGTTCCAGGTAAAGATGGAATTATAATTGATATTTTAAAAGAAGCAGTGAAGAAATATAATTTTTTTTAGCAAAGTTATATATCAAATATCTAAATGATAAAGATGTACCAGATGATTGGAAGAATGCAGCATTAATATTAATATTTAAAAAGGGTGATAAAAAGATATTAGAAATTACAGACCTATCAGCCTTTTATCAGTTTTATACAAAATTTTTACCAAGATAATTACAACTCATCTACAGAGAACATTGGATTTCTACCAATGAAGAGAACAAGCTGGATTTAAAAGTGGCTTTAGTACAGTAGATCATATCCAGGTATTGAGAGAAGTTGTAATAAAGACAAATGAATATGAGTTGCCATTGTGCTTTGGATTTATAGACTTTGAAAACGAATTTGATTCTATAAACATTTTTTCAGTGATTAAAGCATTGGATCATCAAGGTAAGATCGAGGATATTGTCATATTTTGAAAAATATTTATAAAAATGCAACAGCCACAATTAGAGTACATAATGATACTAGGGGAGTTAACACTGAGAGGGTATAAAACAGGGTGACTCCATATCTCCAAAACTTTACAGCAGTGCTGCAAGAAGTATTTTGTGGATTAAAATGGGAAGCTAAAAACGTGAAAGTAAATCGAGATTATTTAAATCATTTAGATTTTGCAGATGATGTAGTTGTTTTTGCAAATAATGCTTTATAGTAGCAGGAAAGGTTGCAGAAGTTATCAGATAAAAGTAGGAAAGTAGGACTAAAGATAAATGTTAAAAAGACTAAAGTAATGTTCAATGGATTTTCTCAAAATATAAAAATAAAGATTGATTATGATGAGTTAGAAGAAGGTAACAACTATAAATATTTTGGTCAGATTATTAATACAGATGGAAACATAATGGATGAAATTAGTCATAGAATTAAACTTGGTTGGAGTGCTTTTGGTAGAAATAATTTGATACTAAAAGGAAATATGCTTATATGTTTTTAAAAAAAAGGTTTTAAATAAATGTGTTTTAACAGTTATTATTTATGGATCTGAGACTTGGACACATTATAGAAGAGCAATGCATAGACTTTCAGACCATTCAAATAAGTAAGGAAAGATGCATGTTAGGAGTAACAAGAAGAGATTGAAAATGCAATATATGGGTAAAAGAACAAATGATGTTACTAACGTCATTGAAAAAATTAAAAGACTAAAATGGAGTTGGGCTGAACATAATAGATGAAATTAGTCATAGAATTAAACTTGGTTGCAGTGCTTTTGGTAGAAATAACTTGATACTAAAAGGAAACATGCCTATATGTTTGAAAAGAAAGGTTTTAAATAAATTTGTTTTACCAGTTCTTACTAATGGATCTGAGACTTGGATACATTATAGAAAAGCAATGCAGAGACTTTCAGACCATTCAAATAAGTAAGGAGAGATGCATGTTAGGAGTAACAAAAAGGGATCAAAAATGCAACATATAGGTAAAAACACGTGTTACTGACCTCATTGAAAAATTAAAAACTGAAATGGAGTTGGGCTGAGCATATTGCTAGAGAGTTGATAATATATGGACAATTGAAATCTTATATAGGATTTAAGAGATTGTAAAAGACACAGAAAGAGACCACATGTGAGATGGATGGATGAAATAGAAAAGTGTGCAAGGGTGACATGGAGAAGCTAAAGATCAGAGAAGATGAATTGAACTTGGAGAGGCCTTTATCCTGCAGTGGCTTAATAATGATTGTTGATGATGATATCTGACCATTGACAAATATTACATTATTATATTCATTGCAGGTGGAGATAATTACTGTTTGAACAGACATAGGAAACTAGAGTTTATATATTGACCACCATCTTTTTTCTCATTACAGGCAAGAATTATCTGATATTTTTCCATAGGAGTATTAACATCTCTTCTATTCTTACAGACATGCAACAGCTGATTTTTTCACAGGAATCTTCATATTCTAGAATTCAGATTGCCATTCTATGGGGATTAGCACTGCATTCTTCTTGGTTTCATTTTATTTATAAATTTGGTCATGATAGAATTCTGGGAACATAAGTTCTTGGCCTCTAATTACTCCCAGCTCAACTTCTGTAAACAGTAGAAATAATAACAGCTTGATCAGGTATACTAAAACAAATATTTGAGCTGGTATTAGAGTGACTTTAACAATGCCTAGCTATAAACTCTTGTACAATAATAAATGACTCCTTTATTCGATCGAAATCTCACTTTCAATAATAAAAAAAAATTGTATATTTTTTTAAAAATTGGTATCAAATTATTTCTCATTCAAAATAAGAAAAGCACAAAATAAAAATTCATTTAAAAAAACATTTTTTATTAAGCATTAAAATATAGTTCTATTTTCAATTTTTTTGTTTGTTATCTGGCTAATTTTACCCATGACAGAAATTACATAAAGTAGCTTTTTTCTTATCTTTCAACAATACAAAATAATTAAATATTATTTTTTTGGTTACAATAAAAAAATAAAATTTTGTCTTATCTTTTGTCATTTTATTTAATAAATTATAAAACAGTAATATATTTTTTATGAAATAGAAATATATTAAAAAAAAACACATTGCTTTACAATTGGCGAATGTTTTTCAAATTAATAATGTTTAAGAAATCATGTTTTTTAAAAAATCAATTATTGTTACTATGTTAATTTAAGTTTTTATATATATTTAAATAATTCCATTATTAAGCAATTGTAATGATGATATTATAATATATATATATAATTTAATTTTTTCAATTATATATATATGTAAAATAGACTGAAAAAGATAGTGGATATTGAAAACAATTATTGATAAACTTGTCAATGGAATAAATAAGTCCAAATGTAATATACCGATAATGAACAAAATAGATCCCCCCAAAATTATTTTAAATAAACTAGTAAATAATTATTTAACTGTCTTATATCATAAACCATTTATTTTATTGGATAAAAAATCACATTTTTTATAAATGAGAAATATAGACTTGCTGTAATAAAAAAACTACTGATTTTAGATTTGTAATAATCAATTTCAAACATTTTAACATTTCCAAATATTATTTCATTGAGACATTACAATCACATTTTAGCAATATATCATCATTTTTAATTATTATCAATTCATTACAGAATTAAGATTTTTTCATGTTTATTTCATGTTTTTCTAAAGCCTAGCATCTGTATTGATAACACATCAACAAAGATCACTATTTCATTTAATCATTTTGTATGTGGATTTATTCCAGTTCAGTTTACAATTTCTTGAAATTCGGTCAAAACCTTTAATTATATATTACCATCTGTATTCGAAATATTATCAGCCCAGCTGCATTTTAGTCTCTTGAGCTTGTCAATGATACTAATGATACCTCGTTACCCTCTCAGTCATGTTTATTTCATGTTTTTCTAAAGCCTAGCATCTGTATCCATAAGATATATCTTTCAATATTACATTGCCAGTTTTGAAGTTTTTAAATTGCTCTTATGTTAAATGTACAATTCCCATATCAATAACAAAAAAAAAGCAAAATAAACTTATGAACATTTTTTAAATATATAAACATATCCCTTTTTATTTTATTTTATTAAGTTCTATCTATCCATTATATTTCCATATGTATTAATAGTATGTATGGTTGTTACTGTTTTTATGGTTTTAGACATTTCTTATTTTCACTTGAAATAAAATTGTTGAGCAATATTTTAATATTATGGAAGTTACATTTTATTCTGTATTTTAAATTTACTTTCATCTTTTAACTCTTGTAATATTGCTGAAGCTTTTCTTTTTTTAGATCTAATTTCATCCTTACTTCCCTCTTTTCTGCATAGTGTAAGCTTGTGTCCCTACCTTCGAATTTTTCAGACGCTTATTCCTAAGGTACAGCCTTAGTAAATATTACTTCTTCATTTAATATGCTAAATATGTTACAATTGTGGGGACGTTGTTTTTGTTTTGTACTACTATATATTTTTTAATAAAACTGTTTCAAATACTTTGCCATATCTTTTTTAAGTAATAATTGCATCTTTTCTTTTTGTTATTATATTATTATATTATATTATTTTGTTTTATATTATTTCGCACATTTGAAACTATTAGTTTATTTAAAACTTTACCAAATATTTTTTTTTGCATACCAATATATGAAGTTTTAATATTTAATTCTTAATTAATTGATCATTTTGTTAGTAACATAATTACTGATAAATTACTGCATTTTTATCAATTATTTTTATTGCGTTTTTATTAGCATATCATTTGTTATAATATTTATTTTAATCTATTATTATAAAGTACTGAAAACATTGAAATTATTTGTCAAGCATTAGTCATCGAGATGTTGGCGACGGCTGCTTTGCAAGTGGTTGACCGGGGTTGCAGGGTTCGCTTCCCGGCTGATGCTATGACACATGGGAAAAAGAAACTTTGAAATTATTGAAACGGAAGTTAATCTCCGATAATGCGCTATTTCGTAAATATTATAAATCTCCATGCTCTTAAATTCTTACCAGCGGGAGAGTGCACAGAGATTTATAATATTTAAGAAATAGCGCATTATAGGATTGACTTCCATTTGAATACTATTTATTCCATTAAATTGTTAATGATTTTTAATAGTCATTAATGTTTAAATATGATTTGAAAATTTTTATTTTTACTCAGTGAAATATTTCTGATCATTAAAATATCAATTGTTTTTTTTTCTTTTTTATATGTCATAGCATCGGCCGGGACGCGAACCCACAACCGTCTGCAACCAACTTCTTGCTTGCATGGCGGCTGCGATACCTCTCGGCTAACAACGCAAGACTAAAATATCATTGTTAATATGCTTTTTTAAGAATAATTTTTAATGTTCTAATTTTATCTTAATATTTATCATTATTTAATCTACAAAAAATATTGAAATTTGAAATGTATACTCTTTGTTAGAAGACATCAAATAAATTGTAAGGCTTTTTTTATTTAATAATTTGAAAGTTCAATTTTGCTTAATAATTTTCTTTAAGAAAAAACTTATGACACAGTTTTTCTTTGTTGGAAAGTCCACTACACTCTGTTTTCAGCTTCACCTATTTATATAGAAAGTAAGTTGAAATAAAGAATTCTTTTCTTTTCTTCCAATGCATAAGCTTGTGGTTAAGCCCTGTAGAGGTCTCTAGCTTCATATTTTTAACCGCACAAGCTTTAGGTTTATTGTCTTAGAAACACTCTGTTTATTGTTTTTCTCATCATAATCAAGGTTACCCACAGAACTTTATATTTCAGTCATTTTTCAATTCATGAATTAAAATGGTTAGCACAATTTTTAAATAATGTTTGCTCTGATCAAAGCATTTTTCTCACTCCTAAAATAATCCTATCTATAATATCAAGAACTTATTAAGATATGAAAACTGAATACCTAATTTAGAAATGTTTAAATAATTTTAACATATATTTGTGCCACATATGTAAATAAACTATCAATGTTGAAACTATTATTATATAATTATTTATTTGTAATGTATTCTATTTCACGTTTGCTTCCAGTATTTGTGAATTTGTACCAAAGTACATGTTTTTTAAAATCTGTTTTTCTTTCATTTGGTAATATTGAAAAATTTAATAATATCTCATTTAATATTTGGACCCACTTTCCAATTCACGTACACTTTTTTTACTTGAAAGTGACATGCAGTTGTAAGTACCCTAAATAAAAATTTCTAATTGAATGGAGTCTTGGTTCATAATCAGAAGATTTTTAGCACTTACATGTTTTAGTCACCAACCGTTGATATGGCTGTTTGAATTTACATCTTTCTAGGATTGAGAAACACAATTTTGTTTTTCTGAGATTAATTTAAATATCTATTTTCCATTTATTTACATATTCATACTGGCTTCAAAAACTTCAACTGCTGTTTTAATTAAATGCTATCAAGCAACAAAGACAAAATACCATGATGTAGCTAGATTGTAGATTATGATGTCAGATATTATCTTGCTGATGGATTCATGCTGGAAAAAAGTGAATCTTTATTCACTATATATAGATAAAAAATCATATCATGCTATTAAGATGTAAAGTCAAAATTATATGAAGCAAACTTTAAAATTTTACTCTTCTTTGTTTCTTTAAGTATGAAAAAGGATTAAAATTTTTTTAGTTCTGTTAACAGGACACTTTCTTTCTTCGTGCCATTTAACTAATATTTATGAACTTTTTCGTTTTGACTTGACAATATTTTTTTAATTCAGAATAAATCGTATTTCTTTATTTTCCTTTAAATATTTACGTTTCAGGGATTATGTTAGAATTCTCAATGCAAAATGCATGGCTAGTACACACATCGTAATTAAAAACTGTGAACTGGGTCATAGACATAATGTTGTTGGATATATTTTTGTGTTAATTGAAATAAAAACTAGCCATTGTCTCTCAAGCACATTCAATAACACAGTTAACTTCAAAATTTTTAATTTTATATTTTATATTAGATGCTTTGAAATATATACATTTCTATTCATCATGTTATTATAAAATATGACCATCTTCTGAAGTGAATTTTTAAAGCATATATTAGATACACATTTTTGAAATCTTCAGCTGGTGTGATAGATTGACAATCTTCTTTATTAAAGTTATCCATGCCTTAATTAAAGTTTTGCAAAGGTCAATCAATGACAGCAATTTTAGTGCCATTTAAATTTTTATTACATTTCATAAAGAAGTTTGTAGTATTTATACGTGAAACATATAACATTAGACACTCTATATTTAACTAAGATAACTTTTTTTAGTGTATTTTCTTATTCTAATTGAAAACAAAAAATAACTATATACAAATAAAAATATATATAATCTAGACTTAAAATCTTAATACCGCTTGCAATTTTTGCCTTAGTGCACTTTTGACTAAGTTATATTAATGGTAAACATTTTCCTAATAAATCCAGCAATCTTCTCCCCTCTGTCAGATGCCATGACTGTGATTAATATAATTTAATCAAAACTGCACTAGGAAAAAATTGTTAACTTTATTTAGAATTTAATTATATCTCATATACATTTTTGCACATAGTTATTTTCCATTCTCAAGATAATGCATACCAACATTTTCAACATTAATCTAATTGACTTTTCATTTTATAGTACTTTTCTTAATAGAAATATAAATGTATATTTAAAGAATATATCTTTTTGTAAGATATAAATACTGGAGTCCATTCCAAACCTATTTAAAGATTTGATTCATTTATTAAATTGGGTAAAATTATTTATTTTATGGAGATAATAAGAAGTTTTGTCATTGACATAGTTGATATTTGGTTAATATAAAAAATTATTTCCATTTGATAAAATCTAGTTCAGAAATAGTCACAATGAACTTGATCATCAAATGAGATCAACTTCAGAGTTTTCAAAGTTTAAGTACAGCAAGAAGTGTTTGCCACTTACACACACAGTCAATGGAATTTCCATGGTATTATGCATTTTTTTTGAAAAGCTTATATATGTACAACATGAAGATACTAACCTTCTCTTTGGAGGGTTTGTTTACAATATCTTAAATTGAAGTTATTATTCATAGTATATAATAAATTTATGAGCTAAATAAAGTAAATCTTTTTTTTCTTAATTAGTAAATCAATTATATAACTCTGACAATAACAGTTGTATATTTATATCTCATATACATCCAAATAAAATAAAATGTTATGGAATTTATAAACAGAAATAAACTAAAGTTTGATATAGTATCAGGCCATATACAAATCCGTGTTCTATTACTAATAGTTGAATGTATTTGGAATATTTAAATAAAGTTAAATTTTTTTAGACATTCAATACTCATATTAGATAATGGACATAGTTCAATATATAAATACAAAAATAAAGTAAACTTTTTTTAATTAGTAAAAAGAATCACATTGCTATAACAGCCATCAAAACAAAATTAGATTCAAAATTACTTTTAGTTAGAGTGTAGAAGAAGAGTAAACCACATTTGAAGTCTCAAAATTTGGTAATTGATAAGCCTAGTAAATATTACCTGGTATTTTACTGTTGTTTTATGAAAAGCTGTTGAAGAAAGGTTTGTTCTGTAATGAGCTTTTATTTTTAAAAGAAATTGTTTTACATACTTATTCGAAGTTTACTTAATAAAATAACTGGTGTGCATTGAGAAATATGAATTAAAATAAAACATTTGTCATAAGATAAAAATTTAAAAATACAAAAAATTAAACAATAATTTAAATAGTGATAAAATGGCCCAAACTAAAAACAAAAATCAAAACATATTAATTCATTCGTCTTTCATTAGTCTTGACAATACATTATCCATTCATTTGTCTTTCATTCAACTTGGCAACACATTATCCATTCATTTGTCTTTCATTCGTTTTGGCAATGCAATAGCAATATCATTTTCCTCCTTTGACAACAATATTCAAACTGCTGTCATTTTATCACTTGAAATTTCAATATATTCAGACTACCTGCAAAATAAATGAACTAATAGGTAAAATAAAAAACAGATTTATCAGATTATTTGTTTACAGTTTTACTAATATTTACATTTTAGCTCAGTGATTCTTTAAGAAAATTTAAAGATTGATTAAAGCTCTTATAAAAGAAGGAAATGGCTTTCATTAAAATGAACCACTTTTTTTATTTTTTAAAATATTTTTGCACTACTATTATAATAAAGACTATTTTTTTTAAAAATATTTAACTTTGCTAACTTAACTCCTACTGCACATCTGCTCCTAGATCGTTTAACCAAACCAAGAGGAAGATTTTGGAATTTTTCATTTGCTGAATTTATCAGTAATTGAATGTTGCTGATTTACTTATGTATTCACTGTCATCAAATTATGTACTAAAAAACAGCACATTCTTGGAAGAAACTTTTAATAAAAAATTAACATATTTTCAATTGAGTACAACTTTTACAACTATAGTAGCCATGATGTACAAATAAATGTTAAAATATTGTGGAGCAGAAACCAGAGGCCAATGTATGAATAAAATTTTTTTTTAAAAAGTCACCAACTAAATAACTGTAAAAAGTAAATGAATGGTTGGCATTAGGATAGTGGTAATATTAATATCCTTTTTATATTTTCCATCAAAATTATGCTACTTGCAGTAACATTTAAAAACTAATAAATGCCAGGCAATAATGCTTAACAAATCCTTTTCCAGTGTTATTTGATTATCTAACTCAGAAGTGTTTCAAAGTAATAGCTTTTATCAGTGAAGCGTTTTGGATCTTGAAATGGTACAATTGTATCATTAAGATTTAAAGTATTTTCCCTTTGCAATTATCATTTATCCCTCTGTCTAACTATCAAAATATCAGCTCAAATTAAAAAAAACATACGTTTTCAGTGCAAGGTAACTTTTTTGTACAGTCATATAAATTTGAGTCCAGTTCAGTATCTATGTATAGTGAAATTTTTAGGTTCTATACTTATATCTTGTTTTCAAAATGCTATAAATTATATAAATCATCTTGCATCACCTCAAAACGTACCATTACTATTTTAGCAGTACATTTTTTATTTCACTATAAATTTTTCACCTACTGTAAGCTTTCTAGTAAATGCCAAATGATAGTATATAATATATTCCTATCTACTGAAATTTTATTCAACATCTGCAGACTATTTTAAATCTTATGGCTTTTGAGTGTGAAGTATTTTTGGATCTTGAGACAAGCAATTTGTTGTTTAACATGTAATGTACTTTCTAATTGTAGCTAACATGTACTTGACTTTTAACTATTAACATATCAGTCATATTTAGTAGCACATATGTATTTTTAATTCAAGATATCTTGTTTGTATAGTTATAAAGAATTTAATGAGTTAATTATATATATATTATGATGTTAGCTTCTGCACAATTACAGTTACTTCTATATTGTAAGCAATAATAATGTAAAACTAATAAATGATCACACAATTCATTTCTGGATATGAATTCATAATTCATTATTATTTGACTAATAATAATTCATCATCATCATCATCATCATCATCATCATCATTATTATCATTATTAGTGTTTGTCTTATAGATAAAGATGCCATTCGATGGTGCCATTTTTATGCTAAAACTATAAAATATGACCTTTCCCAAGCCGTTGATTATAATAATTTTGCTGTGCTTTTTTGTAATGCGAAAATAAAAACAAAACAAAATCGTCTTTTATAAATATTATTTTTTATTAACGTATAAAATTTAAATGATAATAATAAATGTAAAATAAAATCAACAAATTACAATTTGATTCGTGTTTTTTATTTTGCTTTATTAGAAAAATCAATTTTCTATCGTATATTTTTTTACTTGTGTTACGACTTTTTTTTTGTTGTTGTTTAAAAAATAATAATCGTAATAAAAAGTAAAATTTCTTAGTCTATTTTTTTATTATTTTAGTCTTCGTTTTACAGTTTTTTTTTTTTTTTTTACAGACAAAGAGATATTACGGCTATTTTTTACTTCAAATAGAATGACAATAAAAAGTAAAAGTTGTTAGGGTTAGTTTTAGCGTTAGTTTTAGGTTTAGGGTTAGTTTTAGGGTTAGTTATATATAGGGTTAGGTTTAGGGTTAGTTTTAGGGTTAGGTTAGTTTTAGAGTTAGTGTTCTGTAATGCTAAAATAAAAAATATCAAAATCGTAACCGTAGTCGGATATTTTTTTGTTACCACTGTTTTTTACTTCAAAAATATACACACAGTAGAATCTTCTTTGGAATGTTACGAACAGTATGTTACTTGACGCGTTACCTAATTGCAATTCACTAAAAACAGATCTTGTCAACATTTTCCCAATTAAAACTTCAATACAGTATGTTGTAAAAAGTCTTATAATTATTACTTTACAAAATCTCAACATTTCAATACTTTAAAATAAAATAAAATCCAATGAAAACAACATTTCCATCCAATTCAAATACACACTCTCTCATCAAGCCATAACTATTTTATAAACTGTGTGAATTCGGAAAATGTATTCGCTGCAATGTGACATACATGCTGTACTGCGATATAGCGGCCTGCATTCTGTAGTATAACAAAAAAGTTGTATTATAGAAAATGCGAATTTGGAAACAGCATTTTTATGTGTTTTAGCATGAAAACGGCACCATAGGGTGGCGTATTTAGCTATAAGATGAGTACCTTATTATTATTATTATTGT
This sequence comes from Epiperipatus broadwayi, assembly GCA_028023455.1. Classification (NCBI taxonomy): domain Eukaryota; kingdom Metazoa; phylum Onychophora; class Udeonychophora; order Euonychophora; family Peripatidae; genus Epiperipatus; species Epiperipatus broadwayi. Next base: position 82,040 of record JAQFVV010013498.1, on the reverse strand, counting down.
TGTTGTTGTTGTTGTGTTTGTTATTATTATTATTATTATTCATTATTATTATTTTTCTCATAATTTAAAATGAGAAGAAGGATTATTTTACTTTTTTTAAAAAAAAATGCTATTATTTTCGTTTTAGTCAGTCTTAATATAAAACAAATACCTTGTTGATTTTTAAAATGTAAAAATTGATTTACTTGCAGGTGACTTGGTACCATCAATCTGTCACGTCATATGAGTTCTGCAAAATTCTTTAGAGTAGCTTGCTTAATGCGAGTATAAACTGTGATGTTTAATAGATTTAATTATGTTACAGTGTGATTATTTCATTATTTTCCTAAGAATCTCACACATATAATGAAATGTTTACCCAACCATTTATCAGTTTCTAAATTTTAAATTTGCATGTACATTAAATGTTAATTTTTAATTTAAAAATAAACTTTAAGATGAAAAAAAAATGCGATCAATAGAAAACTAATAATTTATTTTTATGTTGCAAACCTAGCTTGTAAGAAATGAATAGAGGGTTAAAATTTAATATATAAACCCCATATTTCATTATTAATGGAGAGCTCTATGAATGCCCAAGTTTGATTTTAGCAGGATGGAGAAGTTCAATGACCACCTGCACCATTGATATCATGGATGTTTAACCCATCCAAAGCCAGATAATTCAACCTGGAAGAAAATTGTTAATATTTCTTCACTGCAGAGCTCTATAAATCTATTTTAAAGACATATAATATTTAAATGAAGCTAGCTATAATGAATGTTCATTAAATTATAGATTCTCAATTACTTAAAATTCTTATTAAAATAAAATCTCTGAATGGTAACTGTAACAGTCTTGCCTATAAATGTAACTAACATTTTAATAATTTTTCCTGTAACAGGAATGTTCAGGGCCAGGGATCGATGTTTTTGATGACCCAAAGGATTGTCTAAAAGATTCAGTACTGTCATCAAACCAAAACAACATGCCACCTTAGCCATTTAACTTTTCTTGTAGCTATTCTTGCACAAATGCACATTTTTGCATGAATTCTGTAAAATGTTCTTGTCACTACACTTTTGAAATTTATTTCACATTCCAAGCTGTGTAGAAAAGCTTGGCAACAGGCTTACAATTTTTAGTATGTAATACTACATCAGGTAGGTGTAAGCTGATTACTTCGATGCACATTACAAAAGTTATGGTCAGTTGAATTCCATACACCCTCACATGATACAGTTGAGATCTGTGAAATGTGCACATTTGCATAGTGTTGTGAAACATATCAGTGGGCTGTAATATGTGTGCAATGCTTTATAGGCCCACAACAGCTAATATGAACATCACTATTTTATAGGCCAGAAACTGCTGTAGTGCTAGCTATAGGTTAGACTGCTAAAACATCATTTTGATTTGTGTTGCGTGACAACCAACACCACCAAATCAAGTGTATTATATGTACTAATATCAAGTTTTCTTGTTTTTATATTAAAGTTTTTATTTTTAATTAGTAAGAACAAACATTAAGAAAGTTTTATTTTAGAGACAAATTTTGAGATTTTCTATTCATAACTTCTTTACTTTGTAGAAATATTTTAGAAATGATGTATTATTTATGCTTAATATATATATATATATTCTAACCTGTACAATGTGTATCCTCACTTCAGAATAGTATATGATATAAAATAAAACGGGTTCTAGCTCAGTTAATAATTAATTAATAAAATATTCAGCATTAAAATTAAATATTCCACTAGCTCAAATTTAAAATTCGAATAAGGTTCAATTTATAAAAATAAATTAAATAAATATTTAATTTTTTCATGAGACTTGAAGTGAAAATACATGTGACAAGATAGATTACATTAAGCCAATCTCCTACAGGATACTACCTCAATGACATAAGAACACTATCCCCCTTTATTACTATTTTTAAATAACAAACTCATAGTATTCTTACGACTTTAATAACTTCTACTCACTAAGATTAAACCAATAATTAAATCTTAATTTTCTATTTGTAATAATCTAGCTCCATAAAATAATCTCAGGTTCATAAAGTTTATTCTAAGTTAATTTAAAAATACGGTAGTAAAATATGAGAAGGGATTTTATGTCATAATCTACTACACATAAACTAATAATAATAAATAATAGTAATAATATTCTTCATTGTTTAATTACTACTGGATATCTTTTCTTTTCGTTATATTTTTATTACCATAATAAAATAATAAAATAATTTTATATAATCTTTTACCTTCATGTAATAATATAATAAATACGTGGAGCATATGATAATCTGATAAACAAAGGATGTGTGGCAACTGATAGCATATAATTCAGTATACTATTGTGATAACTGATTTATGACCAATAAAACAATGTAAAATTATAATTATCTAATTAAATAAATACCAATAAAATATTTAAATTCTTAAATAATTCTCTATTTATTTTTTTGTGCAAAATTATATATATTTGTTTCAATTATTATGCATATATCGTGATTTCATGCAGCGATGTGGAGAAATAAATAACTCGGACACAAAATTTTTGAAATAACAAAATTTAACAAAGTTTATTACTAACAACAAATAAATAAACAATTTATTTACACTATTTACAGTGGATATCCTTAACTTTTTTACTTTACAGTTTGATCTACCGGGTTATAAAAAAAATAATTTATATTTCAATTATATCTTTATTTAGATTTAGGACAAAATTAAAAAAAAATGTTACTATTTGTTTCTTATTATGGCTAACTTATTACAAATGTATTTATCTACTTTATTAATAACAGCATTTTATCCTTAATATTATTAAACTATCTTATTTTAAAAAATTCATACTTAGAAAAACATTCTATAGAAAACAAAATTTTATAATGAGTATGGATTTCTCAAAATATTAAAAAAAAATTTGCAAAGTCAAAGATGTTACACAAAATATTATCCAAAAATTCAGTACTAGATTTTAGTGTTTATCACACAATGTTTACTAATCATAATATATTCTTCTTTAAGCCTTACTTTAGTATGATATAAGTGTAATCATCAATATATTTCTGTTAATCAATAAACAAAAAATATACTATGCATATTGTTTACATAATTTACTTTGTACTATTGTATTTTAAAAATATGCAATACTTATTTTTCTCTTAAAAAAATAATACTAAAGCATTTAAAATTATTATAACTTTAAAGAAAATATCTTTGTTTAGATACTCTATTTTAAAAAAAAATATATTTCATTTTCCGAAATAAAATTCAAAATATATTCTATGATTCTTTTCTTTCCTTAGGATACTTTGGATCTTCAATTTTAAGTTATAACGTCCTATTCCTTCTAAGCAAATAAACCAATCTTATACAAAACGATAGCATAACCTAAGTTTTAAATTATTTATCATTTCTCTTAAACATATCTTACTAAACGATGCAGTTACATGAAATAAAGATAGCGAAAACAGATGCATAGGATTAAGGAAGAAAGCTAGAGTATTACTCTTAACATATCTCAAAATCATGGCACAGTGTGAAGAGGTATGACATTTACCTGCCTAATATCCTCTAGTACAGGGACGATGTTAAAGCTATTTCTTCAGCTTTATTAGAACATCAAATATTTAAAAAAATATAAACACTGTCCAAATAAAATGTGTATCAGTCATAGGGCTTTGTTAACTATGCTGATATTCACATAAAGACTAAATATTATTTCCATTCCTTATAACATCCTATTTCTTAAAACATCATCTTGGTTTCCTGTTCACTAAGTACTTCCAAGCCACTATCTCAACATTATTTCTCAAGATTTTCCACATCTTACATCGATAAATAACTATCTGCATTTACAAAACAATAAATAAAATTCATTAATAGTTAAACAATCTAGCTGTTCCACAAGAAAAGTCTGCTTACTTCATTATTTTATATGCCTAATCATATACAATCTACTTAGACAATATTTGAATAGCCAATAACATGAAAATTTTAAAAGAATCACATAATTATTTGTTATGTTGGATTATATCACTAATAAAAAAAAATCGTCATATGCATATTTTCAAATCAATCCTATCTCATAATGTTTTTTAAAATGTTGTATGAAATGCGGTACATATAAGTAAAAAACTTTTACACTTCATTCTTCCAATTTATGGATGATCTAAAGAAAACAAAAAAATATACATTATAAATTATCAATAGTTATTATTATTACCAATAACCTTTATCTAGTCATCGTGTTCAGTAGGCTTCCTTTATCCACTTGAGCATTGCAGATATAAAAAAATTCACACCCATACACTTTATCTTAAAATATTTTTAGCTAAATTATTTGATTGTTATATTATACAATTTTAATATTAATAAATTAATGTTTTTATGTTTTTCCTAATCTTATATAAAAATTTAGATTTAAACTAGGTTAACAAAATAAAAGGAATCAAAACTATAATTACATATTTTCTTGACGATAGTTCTTGATAAGTCCAAAACATTTATTGTTTTTTCTAGAGTTTTTAAAAATGTTCTCCTCCAAGCGCGTTAAAGTTTAAAATAAAAATAATTATTAATCCATTTAGTAAAATTTATAGAAAATAATCCTTGGTTTTAGTATTTAGGATGATAATTATTAAATCATAATATTAATTAATCCCGTGAAGCTTCTTAATCTTCTCTACCAATATTCTCTGCATATCCGATGCATCAATCCATCTAATTTAACTTTAAAAATATTCGATAAACCTTTAAGTACTATTTGTATTTCCATGGATCCATCTTTTATTCAACTATGTGTTCACTTTTTTATATATGTTTCCTTCTTGATACATTTAAACTTTCGTTTGGTATTTTTATAAATCTCTTTTAAAAATAAAAAAAAAAACTTCAAGTACTTTTAAACAAATATTTTCTAAATACATTTTAAATAATTCTAAGACCGGATATTTTAATATCAAAAATGCTTCTATAACATATTCTCCTGGGTTCTTTCTTAAATTCTTGAAAATATTTTTTAAAAAATGTTACCTTCAGAAAGGATATAACATTTTACTCCTTTGAATATCATATTATATAAATGATTCATAAGATATATTTGTCTTATTACTACTTTTAAAAAAATAAATCTTGGATAAACTTATCTAAATAATAATGCATCTCCAATTTTTTTCATTAGACTCCATATGATGTCCGAGCTGTGGTTTTTTATGTACCAAAACAGTTCTTCGGTTATGCATTAATAAAGCTGTATCAACAAATATTCCAAACATTTTTACAGTATTACAATTTATATCCATTTTATTTCGTAGTATATCCATCTCTATTGCATAGTTTAGGTTAAACTTCAGATAAAGTACTCCTGGCAAGTTTCTAAATATATTATTTTTTTTTCAAACTTTCCCTTAAAATATTTTTAAAATTATCATTTTTTTAAAATAAATATAAAACAAAAAAATTACTAAAATAAAAATTTTAAAAATATATCTTTTTATATTATAATTTACCTTTCTCTTTTCAATAAATTATTAATCTCCTATACCCATAAATATATTTATATCTTAAAATACTTTGTGGCCCTTTACATATTTCGTTTGTTTTTAAAATAAAAACTATGTGCAATGAACCTAAAATATTATTTAAAATATTACTTTTAAATAATCATTATTTTATTAAAATTATTTAAACATTTAAAATATGCAAAATACTTCTTTAAAATTATCAATTAGTTTTTTCAAAATAAATGATAAGAAAGTACAAAAAAAAATTGACTAAAATAAAAATTTTAAAAATACTATCTTTTTGATAGTTATAATTTACCTTTCTCCAGTTTCAATACATTATTAATCTCCCCTGATAACCCCATGCAAATCATATTTATAGTCTGTAAGAATACCTCATTTGATTGGTTGATTCTTACTTTAACTTGAGAACAAATTTACATATTTTTCAGTTTATAGCAGAATTATATTTGAAAATAAAAAAAACTATGATGCAATGAACCTAAAATATTATTTAAAATATTACTTTTAAATAAATTATTATTTTATTAAAATTATTTAAACATTTAAAATAACTTTTAAAATAACTTTAATAACCTATTTTATTTATCTATTTTTATTTAAACAAAATATTTAATTTTTATTATATCTGTATTCGTCTTTATTACATTACTTAAAACATTACATACGATAGTTAACTTAATATTTATTATTATTTGCTAGATGACAATTCCATCCAATTCTATAATATAACTTTTAAAATATTTTAAACTTTGTTATTAATTCAAACAAGCATGTGTGTGAAAGTATATAGTATACAAGTCACATGATGAATAACTTTGACAGATGATTTTCAATCTATTTCTCTGCCTAGATTTATATAATTGATACACTTATTATATTATATATAATAATTATAAAATTTGGAAGAACAATTTAGAAAATATAGAATTAAATACAATTCTCACCATCATAAAGTTTATTTTTAAAATGTACGATATTAATTTTTTGCTTATTAAATATGACTATAAATTTAAACATAGCATTTATTAAATTATCAGTTTTAAACTATTAAAATCAAATTTATTAAATATATACTTTTAATATTTATAGCTTTGTTATTTAATATGGCCAGCTTTTACAACCATATGCAACAATATTTTAAGCTTTACATAACTTATTTTTAAATGATTTTATAATTCGCTATAATTTTATATACTACGTATTTGCTTTAGCCTCAAATTGTACTTTAAAGATATAATTGACTTAATATAATTACCATATTAAAAGAACATATTCTAAATTTAAAATTTTTAGTAATTGACTGTTATGAACTATTACCGACCTATAGAAAAGGCCACAATATATATATTCTAACCTAGTAAACGAATTCATTTCTATTAAATCAATTCGGAAAGCCTAATCACTTCCGTCTATGACGGTAACAAACCATACTTTTTTTTACCTCATAGCTCGGCGTTTGGTTAGTTATAATAATTCAGCTACAGCGATATGCAGTCAAGACAGAGATAGAATTAAAAAAAAATTATCATTAATAAAATAAATTTAAAAAGAAAATTTAGAATAAACTACCATTCTTTCTCTATCCAAAACACATTCTCTGAGCAGTAAGTATTTGCACTGTTCGACAATGATGATGATGATTTCATGTCATTGTTAATATTACTGACTAAAACAAAACATTCATTAATTTGCCAATATGATCTCAATATTTTGTTATTATACAATTAGAAGTTTCAATCTCTTAAGCCATGCCACGCTTGTAATATTGATCATAATTGATCAATTCTTAATTTAAAAGCACTTATAATAATGACACTAATCTCAGGGTTCTCTGTTATATTTAAGAAAAATGCTCAGCAGTATTGTGTTGTCACATATGACTGACATTCTGGTCGGCTATAGGAAACATTTACCTTATTTAAATTCCAGGTGTCTTCATCCACATATCAACTATTATAATATTTAACGAGATGATAACCATATTCAATAACAACGCATAATTTTGAATAATATAGCCCTTTTTATCCAGAATCTCAGTCGGAATGATGAAAAGACAAGGGTGCTTTTGTGTCCTTCCATCATCCATGACAACACAATAATTTAACTAAGATTTATTACTTAGACACTTCACTTAAATGTGTACGAAACAATGTGCAACCAAAAGCTACTAGTTTGGGAATAAAGTGATTTTACACACATATAAAATAAAATGTCTTGGTCTGAAGTTTTCAATTCCATAAATAATTCTTATTAAATTAAAATATAATGAAATATTCTGATCTGCTTACAATTGTCTATCTGGTGTATTGAATTTAAGAGTTCATAAATGATTTTGGACTCAAGAAAAGTATTGCAAGTATTATGCAAATACACTTTTATTTAGCACACAAGAAAAATGACTCAAAACAACTTGTAACAAGACTATAATTTATTATTAAATTTTAACAAGATTCTAATTTATTATTACAGTTTAACAAAACTATCCTTTATGATTAACATAATAAACAAACATATACAATTTATTCGATCCCATATGGATAAAACAAAATATAACTAACATTAATTCGTCTATACTTTTAGACTTGGATTCGAACTACTTCTTCATCTTCTTTTTACATTTATGCAAATTGAATATAACAAAATAAATATTATTATCGATACATCAACTCATCCATTTAGTGTATCTTATATGAACGGCTGCTTAACTTTATTAACTAACTATTTGTTTTAAAATAAAAACAATCTGATTCTAGGCAATATGTAAAAAACTATTTTTATTATCATATCTTTAATTAAATGATAGTTTTTTTTTTAGATAACTTATTGTAATTTATGGGTTATTTATCAGAAGTTACACTTATTATTTTAATGTTTACCTTAATAACAACTGAAGTTGTTATACACACTGTATTCCTCAGTATAAGTTATATTGTGAGTGCTACTTAATCATTAACCCGAATTAAACCTAGTATTTGAACCCTCCATTGGCAAATAAAAATTTCTAAATCACGCAATTTTAAACTTACTCTCTCCATTGACTTACGTGTGGATTACCAGCACTATTCCGCCACACAATCCAGACATTGATCATATATACTAGCACGCTATTTATACTAAATGGATCGTGAGGAATTAACCTCCAATATACCCGTTATCTTGCCATAACTTTCTAAACAAAACACAATAATCAACACCTTCCATGGTGGAATTATCTCTATTTTCTCATGAGGAATATGGAATAACACTGAAGGTCTGTAGAGTTAACTACTACATTAAAATAGTTTGGTGGGTCCTTGCCTCTTACTTGGGCATAATAGGAACACACACCAAATATAATCCTCTCCTGGGATTTTAACGAATGAAATACACTAAATACGATATAAATTACTGATCGTCCTAACTCTGAGAAGCGATCACTTGGGTTATAAACATACCCGAATACTAGATTTATCTATTCCCCTCATGGAAAATAAAGCTTTTGGGGAGATCATTTTCCATCCCACAAAATAAAGACATTACAATTATTACTTATGCGAATCTTAAGCATATACCAATGCTATATCGGGGCAAGACAAGCAAATACACTAATTACACTAAATTTATGTTCCGGGGTATACTTAGATCAACGTCTGAAATCAATGGATATCACAGAATAAACCATAATAATTTTCACCTTTGCCAAAGAAACATTCAACAAGTAATTGGTAGTATAGTATCTTGAACTAAATTAAGTGAATGCGTTAATAAAGAATAATTGGGAATAAGTTCCTCAATTAACATAGTATAAATTTGTTTCAAACTTTAAATAAGTAATATCCTGTATAGCACTTCTCTTTAATTACTTCTGATAATTTTAACTAGATATTTTACCTATTAAGTATCTAAATTTTTCTTCTTTTACGCATCTAACATATAAATTTATACCCATAATTGCATATCATAAGTAAACACATTTTATAAAAAAAAAAATTTTTTTCATGTCAAATATAAATTTAACCTAGAATAATTACATGAAAACATACCTTTATGATTACAAGGTCATTTAAATATTACTTGATTATACAGCCTTTAACCTGTTGATATAAAAAAAATACACATAATTTTACAAATTAGTAAAAAAAAAATCATTACTTAACAAGTGCTTATTATCTCACTAGAAAAATGTTTTTCCGTTGGGCAATTTATCTAGATGAAGAACTTGATCCATTCGTAGTTCACGGAGCCAATTTAAAATAAGAAACACATTTTATTATTTCATTAATATAAAAGTTGCCTCCATTCTGATGCAATTAATAAATTAGGCAAAGAAAACATAGCAGCGTTGGATGTTAACTCTTCCTTGAATTAACTGCTATAATTTTGGGATCCAAGAAAACAATACATATTTTAACATGACGAATATTTGACGATAGACGATCACATATACAATTCTTTTCTTTTTACTATTGGTGATACGTATCATTTTTAGCTAGCTGGCTTATGAATAAAATTAATGCGCGAATTTTCCAAAATACTATTATTATAAGGACTGCAGCTGACTTACGTGGATATAAAGTTTTAACGACTCCAATTGATGTATAATATAACATATTATATTATGGTTATAATTAAGTCACTAATGTTTGTAGTTTTTATTCCTACTCTAGGAATTGTAATTTGTCTTTAATAAGGAATTCTCCGTAAAATGCACACATACAAATTTTCCGATATTTGCCTTGAGAAAATTTATATTTTCTTTTTAAAAAATATACAGGTGCATAAGTAAATATCATTGATCATTAATATTATTTTTAGATAATTTTCAGTGAATAAAACATATTTTAACGTGGGGAACTTACATTATTTTCAAAAGCAGACAATTTCTTTTAGAAAGAGCGCGAAATTTTCTAGTTAACTTTCCTTGGCTTTTATAATATGTCTTTTAATTATAATTTTTCTTTTATACCACGAAAAGATTATTAAATAAGGTAAAGTTAACAAATAATTGATTATTTCCTGGAAATTACTTATATTACTTATTTGAAATATAATGACACTTTCCGTGATTGCTGTAGTTAATACGGTCATTTTGAACTTTAGCATAAGATAGTATATTTTTGCGTATAAAAAGCCTTAAATAGGTAGATGGCAACAGAAAACAGAATATCCTATCAAAAAGGATTAGCCACGCATGATATTATTAACAACTTACTGGACTTATATTTATTTCTGCAATAAAAAATATAAAAAATTTGTTACCGAATTTCAGTACTGCTTCTTCCTTGTAAAACTAGAGTCAGACTATTATCTTCAAAATTTGGCGGTCTTCTTTTAGCGACCTCTTACAGAAAAATAATCATTTAATTATAACATAAACAAAAGAAAGGAAAAAAAAACTTATTACAGTCATATATTTTTCCGTATGATTTAAATGGATTACAAAGTAATTTGACAAATAATGAAAAATAATAAATATACTTAATTAATAACTAGTGATGTATATTTCTTTTAAATATGATTTTCTACAAAAATAAATTATCAGAAGTTATTGTGCTTTATGACAAGACATTCATCCACTCTCCCCTCTACCCATCCAAAATCAATTACTGTTTATGATATGTGCTTTTATACTATATTAAATTGCTCTTATTGTTAATATTTTAATTAAATTATTCATGCTCTTCTTCAAAATGACATTGGATTACTAAATTTATTAGTTATTTGCTTAAAACACGTTAAGTGAGTAAATAGCATACTTTATTAATCACTTAATATTATTATTATTTTATCTTTTTATTTTCTAAAAAAGGATAGCATTGTTTTCCTGTGGAAACAATGCCAAATAAACCAAGTGTCAATAACACTAGGTTACAATTCTCCCACCATTATGAAAAATAAAAATAAAATAATATATGCCTTATTAATATTTCTTATTGTATTGCTAGGTCTATATCATACTTCTCTTAGAAGTTAATAAATTCAATCTTACAGATTTAATTTTGTTTAGGATATGGTAGTAAGCTTCGGGCATTATAGGTACCTCTTGTTCCATCAGGGGTTGAGATCCTTTTTAATTTAATGCCCCGCTACTTTTACTACTTTTTTATATTTTTCTTTGGCATCATTGGGATACCACTAGTAGAAGGTTGATTCTCATTTAGAGTCCTTCTCTTCACTGTCGGCCTACTGAGGTGGCTATTCGGTCTACTATAGGGATTCGTCCTCTAATATCCCTTTTCTCTACTTAACTTCCTTTTTCCCACATAGGACCTATCTGTGAAATTGATATTGTTTACCATAGGATGGGTGTCCCTATTTACCCTACTCCTATTATCAATGTTCCTATCACTGGTTTCTAGCGAATCTAAAATTTCGACTACCTCTTCGATTATATGTCGGTCAGCAGCAATCAAGACCTGCTCGATATGCCTCGGTAAATTATGGCAAATTATTCGTACAATTTGGGTCTCAGATAAAGGATAGGCTGTCAACGTTTTCAGTTTGACAGCCTGACTTCTGAAAAACTGAGTGTAACTGCCCTTATTTATATGATATTTTTCCTGAGATATTTGATACCTGAGGTTATCTTGGCGGTCTTCCCCCCAAAAACTGGCTAACATAAGATATTTAAAGTCCCCATATGTTTCCGGTTTTATAAATAACGATTGCCACCAATCTTTAGATGCCGCACACAAATGGTTTGTGGCAATGGCAATCTTTTCTACCTCAGATAAATGACATAAGGTGAACAATTCGTCTAAATTCTGGAGATATTCATGTGGATTCTCCAGGTATTCTCCTTTAAATAATTTTATTTTGAGGAATTTCAAGGCCATGGAGCTATTACTTTCGGGCTCTAACATGACTTTATGTCTGGCCTCATTCAATGGATTGTACATTGATTCAAGTGGACTAATCATTGTATGTAACTCAGAGATTACGGGTTTATTATGATCATTATTGATTTCCTTAACCTGAGTTTCAGATACATTTTTACTATGAACAACTTTATCCATATTAAGGTCCATAGCTTGCATATGACTTTCTAATTCTAATTTATAATTTTGCCATTCACAGTCTATTCTTGTAGAACTGTCCTTAAGGCTTACATTTAAATGTTGAATTTGTTGCTTTAACTGGTTAATAGTTTCATCTTTCTCTAACTCAAGTTTATCTTCTAGTCTTTGATATACTGTATTCTCACACTGAATCATATATTCCCCCATTTCCTCTTTGAGATCATTATGTAATATTTGTGAATTATTCTTTAATATCTCATTAAAATGTTCTACCTTTCCTATAACTTGAATTAGCTCACTTTCTATATTTTTATTAATTTCACATTGGGTTACCTCTTGAGTTTCTAACTTAGCTATTCTGCTAGTAATCTGGCTCTGACATCCTTTTACTACATTGTCAGGTTCAAGAGTTATATTTTGGACTTCTTCTTTTAAGTTTCTAAACTCACTCCTAGCACTATCTAATTCTCCCTTAATACATTCTATTTTATCCTGAACTTCACTGTTTAATTCTACATATTGACTTCTGAAGTCCTGCTGAATGAGCCTCGATCATATTTTTGGCCCTTTCCGACTTTATTTCTATTTCTTTCTTAATTTTTATTTCTAGTTTTTCGGAGGCCAATTTTGACTCTTCTACATGGTTCTTTAACTCTTCCCTTAGGTCTTTGATCTCCTGTACATGATTGTCTAATTTACTGTCCAAATTTTGAATTTGATTCTTTAATTCAGTTTTTAATTCAACATTTGAATTTTGTATTTGACTTTCTATTTTACTTTCTAATTCACTATTTGAATTTTGTATTTGATTTTTTAATTCATTATTTGATTTTTGTACTTGACTTTCTAATTCCCTTTTTAGTTCACTATTTGAATTTTGTATTTGACTTTCTATTTTACTTTCTGAGTTTTTTAATTCACTATTTAAAATTTGTATTTGATTTTTTAATTCACTATTTGAATTTTGTAGCTGTGTAGACAAACTTTGTAATATTGTAAATATTTGGACTTGCTCATCCCCAGGTAGATCTTTATTTACTTTAGCTTTTTTCAGAATAATTTCATCCAAAGATTCTTGTTCCTCTCTGCCTTCTACATGAAAATATGGTGTTTGTGTATCCGGGGATTGGAGCTCTTGGGATTCTTCCAAATCCTCTGAAATATCCTGACTATCTTGGTTTTCACTCATATTTAAAATTTCACTATTTTTGTTATTTGACAGTACTGAAATTAGTAATGAACTATTAATAATATTGATAAGCAATTATTGACAAGACATCCTGCCTCCATGCCTCTCCTATCAAAACAATCTGCACCAAAAACTATGCTCTGATATTTAATATCTCTAAAGTCCCAACATTAACTACCGAATATTCTTTTCTCATATGCTACTTGGTCCATAGAAATCTCACCAAACCATTATGTAATATGGTATAAGTGCTAATCACACTACCAGACAAGCAGATCATCATAAATGATAAAATCATTACAATATTTTATGGAATTGCTTATAGACCACAACATCATAAACTAACAAATTTATTTATTCAGTGGCACAAGATTATGTCATAAAATAGACATTCATATAATATTTTATGGCTAAAGAAACAATTTGTCATTGGCAAACATTTTCACTCAATGAACAATTAATTCATTCACATGCAAATAATATTTATATTCCTTTCAAGAAAATTTTACTAAATCTATTGTGGCTAACTATAGCCATCGATAGCCCCTTATAGTTGGGTGGCCATTTCTAACCTAGTAAACGAATTCATTTCTATTAAATCAATTCGGAAAGCCTAATCACTTCCGTCTATGATGGTAACAAACCATACTTTTTTTTACCTCATAGCTCGGCGTTTGGTTAGTTATAATAATTCAGCTACAGCGATATGCAGTCAAGACAGAGATAGAATTAAAAAAAAATTATCATTAATAAAATAAATTTAAAAAGAAAATTTAGAATAAACTACCATTCTTTCTCTATCCAAAACACATTCTCTGAGCTGTAAGTATTTGCACTGTTTGACAATGATGATGATGATTTCATGTCATTGTTAATATTACTGACTAAAACAAAACATTCATTAATTTGCCAATATGATCTCAATATTTTATTATTATACAATTAGAAGTTTCAATCTCTTAAGCCATGCCACGCTTGTAATATTGATCATAATTGATCAATTCTTAATTTAAAAGCACTTATAATAATGACACTAATCTCAGGGTTCTCTGTTATTTTTAAGGAAAATGCTCGGCAGTATTGTGTTGTCGCATATGACTGACATTCTGGTCGGCTATAGGAAACATTTACCTTATTTAAATTCCAGGTGTCTTCATCCACATATCAACTATTATAATATTTAACGAGATGATAACCATATTCAATAACAACGCATAATTTTGAATAATATAGCCCTTTTTATCCAGAATCTCAGTCGGAATGATGAAAAGACAAGGGTGCTTTTGTGTCCTTCCATCATCCATGACAACACAATAATTTAACTAAGATTTATTACTTAGACACTTCACTTAAATGTGTACGAAACAATGTGCAACCAAAAGCTACTAGTTTGGGAATAAAGTGATTTTACACACATATAAAATAAAATGTCTTGGTCTGAAGTTTTCAATTCCATAAATAATTCTTATTAAATTAAAATATAATGAAATATTCTGATCTGCTTACAATTGTCTATCTGGTGTATTGAATTTAAGAGTTCATAAATGATTTCGGACTCAAGAAAAGTATTGCAAGTATTATGCAAATACACTTTTATTTAGCACACAAGAAAAATGACTCAAAACAACTTGTAACAAGACTATAATTTATTATTAAATTTTAACAAGATTCTAATTTATTATTACAGTTTAACAAAACTATCCTTTATGATTAACATAATAAACAAACATATACAATTTATTCTATCCCATATGGATAAAACAAAATATAACTAACATTAATTCGTCTATACTTTTAGACTTGGATTCGAACTACTTCTTCATCTTCTTTTTACATTTATGCAAATTGAATATAACAAAATAAATATTATTATCGATACATCAACTCATCCGTTTAGTGTATCTTATATGAACGGCTGCTTAACTTTATTAACTAACTATTTGTTTTAAAATAAAAACAATCTGATTCTAGGCCATATGTAAAAAACTATTTTTATTATCATATCTTTAATTAAATGATAGGTTTTTTTTTTAGATAACTTATTATAATTTATGGGTTATTTATCAGAAGTTACACTTATTATTTTAATATTTACCTTAATAACAACTGAAGTTGTTATACACATTGTATTCCTCAGTATAAGTTATATTGTGAGTGCTACTTAATCATTAACCCGAATTAAACCTAGTATTTGAACCCTCCATTGGCAAATAAAAATTTCTAAATCACGCAATTTTAAACTTACTCTCTCCATTGACTTACGTGTGGATTACCAGCACTATTCCGCCGCACAATCCAGACATTGATCATATATACTAGCACGCTATTTATACTAAATGGATCGTGAGGAATTAACCTCCAATATACCCGTTATCTTGCCATAACTTTCTAAACAAAACACAATAATCAACACCTGTGGTGGAATTATCTCTATTTTCTCATGAGGAATATGGAATAACACTGAAGGTCTGTAGAGTTAAATACTACATTAAAATAGTTTGGTGGGTCCTTGCCTCTTACTTGGGCATAATAGGAACACACACCAAATATAATCCTCTCCTGGGATTTTAACGAATGAAATACACTAAATACAATATAAATTACTGATCGTCCTAACTCTGAGAAGCGATCACTTGGGTTATAAACATACCCGAATACTAGATTTATCTATTCCCCTCATGGAAAATAAAGCTTTTGGGGAGATCATTTTCCATCCCACAAAATAGATACATTACAATTATTACTTATGCGAATATTAATCATATACTGATGCTATATCGGGGCAAGACAAGCAAATACACTAATTACACTAAATTTATGTTCCGGGGTATACTTAGATCAACGTCTGAAATCAATGGTTATCACAGAATTAATCATAATAATTTTCACCTTTGCCAAAGAAACATTCAACAAGTAATTGGTAGTATAGTATCTTGAACTAAATTAAGTGAATGCGTTAATAAAGAATAATTGGGAATAAGTTCCTCAATTAACATAGTATAAATTTGTTTCAAACTTTAAATAAGTAATATCCTGTATAGCACTTCTCTTTAATTACTTCTGATAATTTTAACTAGATATTTTACCTATTAAGTATCTAAATTTTTCTTCTTTTACGCATCTAACATATAAATTTATACCCATAATTGCATATCATAAGTAAACACATTTTATATAAAAAAAAAAAATTTTTTTTTCATGTCGAATTAAAATTTAACCTAGAATAATTACATGAAAACATACCTTTATGATTACAAGGTCATTTAAATATTACTTGATTATACAGCTTTTAACCTGTTGATATAAAAAAAAATACACATAATTTTACAAATTAGTAAAAAAAAAAATCATCACTTAACAAGTGCTTATTATCTCACTAGAAAAATGTTTTTCCGTTGGGCAATTTATCTAGATGAAGAACTTAATCCATTCGTAGTTCATGGAGCAAATTTAAAATAAGAAACACATTTTATTATTTCATTAATATAAAAGTTGCCTTCATTCTGATGCAATTAATAAATTATGCAAAGAAAACATAGCAGCGTTGGATGTTAATTCTTTTTTTGAATTAACTGCTATAATTTTGGGATCCAAGAAAACAATACATATTTTAACATGACGAATATTTGACGAGAGATGATCACATCTACAATTCTTTTCTTTTTACTATTGGCGATACGTATCATTTTTAGCTAGCTGGCTTATGAATAAAATTAATGCGCGAATTTTCCAAAATACTATTATTATAACGACTGCAGCTGACTTACGTGGATATAAAGTTTTAACGACTCCAGTTGATGTATAATATAACATATTATATTATGGTTATAATTAAGTCACTAATGTTTGTAGTTTTTATTCCTACTCTAGGAATTGTAATTTGTCTTTAATAAGGAATTCTCTGTAAAATGCACCCATACAAATTTTCCGATATTTGCCTTGAGAAAATTTATATTTTCTTTTTAAAAAATATACAGATGCATAAGTAAATATCATTGATCATTAATATTATTTTTAGATAATTTTCAGTGAATAAAACATATTTTAACGTGGGGAACTTACATTATTTTCAAAAGCAGACAATTTCTTTTAGAAAGAGCGCGAAATTTTCTAGTTAACTTTCCTTGGCTTTTATAATATGTCTTTTAATTATAATTTTTCTTTTATACCACAAAAAGATTATTAAATAAGGTAAAGTTAACAAATAATTGATTATTTCCTGGAAATTACTTATATTACTTATTTTAAATATAATGACACTTTCCGTGATTGCTGTAGTTAATACGGTCATTTTGAACTTTAGCATAAGATAGTATATTTTTGCGTATAAAAAGCCTTAAATAGGTAGATGGCAACAGAAAACAGAATATCCTATCAAAAAGGATTAGCCACACATGATATTATTAACAACTTACTGGACTTATATTTATTTCTGCAATAAAAAATATAAAAAATTTGTTACCGAATTTCAGTACTGCTTCTTCCTTGTAAAACTAGAGTCAGACTATTATCTTCAAAATTTGGCAGTCTTCTTTTAGCGACCTCTTACAGAAAAATAATCATTTAATTATAACATAAACAAAAGAAAGGAAAAAAAAAACTTATTACAGTCATATATTTTTCCGTATGATTTAAATGGATTACAAAGTAATTTGACAAATAATGAAAAATAATAAATATACTTAATTAATAACTAGTGATGTATATTTCTTTTAAATATGATTTTCTACAAAAATAAATTATCAGAAGTTATTGTGCTTTATGACAAGACATTCATCCACTCTCCCCTCTACCCATCCAAAATCAATTACTGTTTATGATATGTGCTTTTATACTATATTAAATTGCTCTTATAGTTAATATTTTAATTAAATTATTCATGCTCTTCTTCAAAATGACATTGGATTACTTAATTTATTAGTTATTTGCTTAAAACACGTTAAAGTGAGTAAATAGCATACTTTATTAATCACTTAATATTATTATTATTTTATCTTTTTATTTTCTAAAAAAGGATAGCATTGTTTTCCTGTGGAAACAATGCCAAATAAACCAAGTGTCAATAACACTAGGTTACAATATATATATATATATATATATATATATATATATATATATATATATATATATATATATATATATATATATATATATATATATATATATAACATTTTTATAATAAATGCTATGAATAAAGATGAAAAATAAACTTTATATTTTACCAACACCAGCTATTAATAATTGAGTACAATCATCCCAACTTCAAGAAAACGGATATGTGATTACAATACAAACCAATTCTCAAATGACAAATATATCGAATATAAAACTTATTAGTACATTATTCTCTTTTTCTGCTGTTTTTGAAGTTTTGCCCTCTCGAATATAAAACTTATTAGTACATTATTCTCTTTATCTGCTGTTTTTGAAGTTTTGCCACAAACTTTTGGTCATGAATTATTTTGACATTTTGCCTAATTGTATCTTCATTATTTTTTATCATCAGCAAATATTTTCTCAGTAATAGCAGCCAACTATCGTTAGTCTTTAAAGTGTTTTGAGATAATCTTTATACTATTAACAATCTCTCTGCTGTGAAAATCTTGCTCAAGTTCACCATAAAGTACAAAATATTGTTTTAGGTAGTTGTACCTTGTATTCATTTTGCAAATTCAAGGCAAAAAAGATATGTGTTTTATAGGAATGGTTTTTTTATAATATCAAATGTAAAAAGTTGAAGAACATTATGATTTTGCTATCATGATTTTAGTATTTTGTGGAATGTCTTTCAAGGAAATCTTTTCTACTGGTTTTATATTATATTGGTGATCCTAGTCTCACTTTTGTCCAATAAATTAGATAAAATAACAGCAATATACACTATTGTTTATATTGCTACAGTTATGCATCTTATCTTTTGGCCAATTAAATGTAGCAGCTGAAAAATTGTAGTTCAAAATTTTATTTCAACATTTAAATTCATAGAATTGAAATGTTGTAAATAAAATAAATGTTTGTGAAATATTTTTTTCCATCACTGGATGATAATGATCATGAATTGTTTTTGAACAGTAGTTACTAAACCAAAAATTTTGTTTTATGCTCTGCATTCCAAACATTAAATGCACTCTGTAGATTGCTTTTCTATTGGCAAGAGTATTACATTCATCAATATGGTGAAATTTCAAAAGTTGAGAAGATGAAATTTATGTTTTTTCTTTTAATTAATTCAAATCAAAAATTCCATCATTTTCATGAAGTCATTTGTAAACAGTTTTATTGATCACTATCATAAAAGGTTGAAGCTATGTGTCATCGTTATTTTAACATCAAATTTAATTTTGAATACCTCTGATAGTTACATGATTTCTGACCTATAATTGTGACATGTTCTCTCATCCTACCATGTAGAAAGTTTGAATTTACTTGAGGTGGCAACCAAGTAATTTCATTGTGCCCAACTTGTCCAAATCATTTTCTCATGAATTTATCTTACATTTACGTGGTAGTGACAGTAAACTATTTCTGTACAGCATCTTGATTCTCTAAAAATGCATTTTTGAATCCCTATTATCTATATCTTTATGGTTGGTAGCAAATTATAAAAATAAAATTTTTGAGTGTATTTTTGTTATGAATAATAATATTCTCTGATAATTATGGATTCTTGTTTATCCTGTAGTTTTTAAAGATTGGAACAATAGAGGCATCGTTAGGATTAGGCAACACAAGTGATGACAAGAAAGAGTAAAAATAAATGGTGAATTAAAAAACTAAAACAATGCAGACATCAGTAATATCACGATCATTTCATATCATTTTTAATATAGTGATTGTAGCATACATACTGAAAATATAGTACAATTCTGCTAAAAATTCATCAATAGTATTCACATATGATAAAAATATAATTTTGACAAAGTATAAGTAATATTTTGATCATCTTATGAATTGATATAATGACTTTTAATGGCCTATCCAATGTAATCATTTAGATTTAAGCAAAAGTATTCAACTTAATGAAATTATAACAGTTCTAATAATTGAATAGTTATTTTTTGGGAGTTCCTAAGAAGAACAGATAAGCTCTATACATTGTCTGTCACAACCATTGCACTATATAAGTTTGAAAAGGCTATAAGGCCTAGTGAGATACCTAAAAAAATTCTGAAATATGATGGTGATGTAATAATTTTTATGGTTATTCATTAGACTAAAGATTATCCACTTAATGAATATTTCTGTAGTATAATTTTCACTACACCATTCTCATGCAAGATAGGGACTGGTTTCTATCCACTTTTAACACCTTATGGAGGGATGTAATCATAAATGTATACCCAAAGACATGTAAAAAGATATACAATGGTCATTATGTTATTTTCAAAAACATTAATTTTTTTTAAGAATATATGAACTCATGAACTTGTGCTGAAATAAGAAAAAATGAAATTAGAATGAGAATTTCTGTGATGAAACAAAAAATAGAATGAGAATTACTGTGATGAAACAAGGAAAAATGAAAATAGAGTGAGAATTACTGTGATGAAAGAAGAAAAAAATGAATTTAGAATGAGAATTACTGTGATGAAACAAGAAAAATGAAATTAAATTGAGAATTACTGTGATGAAACAAGCTTATTTAAAGTAAATTGATTTTTACAAGCTATTGGTATAATTGGACAAGAGGCTTAACATTTTTTCTTTTTATAATTTGTCTATAAACAATTCATTTAATCACTGCATTAATTGGTAAATGAATGAATAACTATCCTTATTAGAAGATAAAACAAAAATAGAAAACAACTCAAATTTTTACTAATTGATAGTTGCAAATCTGATATTGCCTTTTTCTTCACTGCTCTTTTGTGAAATGCTGCTGAGGTCTTTGTATTACAGTAAACTGTCAAAAAGCTGATTTATTTATATTTTAGTTTTATTTGGAACTGATTATATGATTGAAAGTTACTTCAACTGACAAGTTTTCTTGTATGTTTTATACAATTTTAAGTTTTACATACAAACTACTTATACAATTCACTTTTTATAATGTTTTTAAAATTTCTAAATATCCCTAATAAATTAAGGACATAGTAAATGTTTATTTTTTAACTAATTCTTTTTGAAAAAAAATGCTAGAAACTGTCACACAATAATTTTATTGTCAAAATTTTATATATAAAAAAATAATATTACAAATGAAAGATAGACAGTAAGAATTTTTTTTTCAATAAATCGAAATACAGTTTGTTAATAGTAGTATATCAAAGTATTTAAAAGATAATTTCACCTGCACTGATCAGCATTTTCAATCCATCTAAAATATCAAATTAATTCAATTCTCTCTCTTTGTTAAATATCTTTTGAAGATCACTAAAACATTATTTGCAATTTTTGTGCTAAAACAGTTTTTTAAATCTATATAGCTCTTTAATTGAAAATGGTAATGCTGAAGATTACTCATAGGCTGTCTAATTGCCAAATGTCAAGACATTTAGCAGTTGTTTTTATTTCTACCCAATAATAGCCTTACTCATTTATTGACTAATAATAATAGTGGTTAGATTTTTTTTATTAAGAGATAAGAAGTTTAATCATGATCTTAAATCATGTTACATTCATTGTTAGTTACATTACAAATTTTGCATTGATACAATTAGACTCTGAGGTGTTAGCTCATTGTCTTGCAGGAAATGATGCACCCAGGAATCTTCATGCAATTTTTGGGTGCCAGAAGATGGTCTCTGCTTTTTATTCTTTCCAGACTGTTTTTGTAATATGTCCAAGGATAGAGGTTGGACTGCTTGAAGACTAGATGGCACCTCATAAGCCATACTGCAAAGATATTGAAGATTGCCATTTAAATGATTGCAAAGATACTGGTTTTTAAGTGCTCTTTTTAGTGAAAGAACATCCCTATTGTTTGGTGGTACATTTTACACTATCATGACTCACAGCTGATCCAAAAAGGAACAATGGTAGGAAAGGTGTTGTAACATTTTCTATTGAGACTTGCAAAGGCTACATTGAATGTTTAGTCACTGGAAGCCTCTCTATGTCACAAAAATGATTTGTGGGCTAGAGAGGCAGGTTGTATTTTAATATGAAATCAATATATTTGGGTTCAAAGATCAATGTCTTGACCTTTTGATGATTAGATCATTGGAAAGATCTAGTTGTGTCAGTAGTTTATCTTATGTAAGGTGGATGCATTTATAAACACCCCAGAAGGTGATTTTAGGTTAAAATGTTTGTTTACTAATGGGAAAATGACTGCTTATGTGATTTTTGAGATTAGTGATTTATTTGCTTGGTAACACAAGTGAGTTCATGGGTTCAGAAGAGATGGCTATTTGATCCTCAGTGATTTTTAGGTGGATTGCCCTCAATGTAGCCAGCACTCTTTGCACATAGAATGTGTTTACTAAATGCAGACCAAGCTTTTTCATTTCTCAAAATTTTTGTACCTTGGACAAACTGATGGATGCACATTTGTTCTTCCAAAGCAGTTTGGTGCAAGTCAAGTTGATAGCATTTTGAAAGGACTTGGTTGGCTTGCTAATTGGGATGTAATAATTAATATGTGGAAAGACCATCATATTGGGTAATGACACTTTATCAGGGAGTGACAGAGAAATCATGGAGAGGAAAGTGACAATCTGCCTGGTTTTATCCAGAATGGCTAGCTGAATTGCTTTCTTCATCACCATTCCAGACAACACCACAGGGAAGCCAAGGAAATTTTGTGGCATACCTGAGTCAATGGAAGAAGCAATTTCCCCACTGTTGATTTCCAAATTGATTTGGCAGGGTTGATGACAAGGTTAAATTTGTCAGCAAGCTGTCTAATATTTTGTGAAGATGAAGTAGGTACCTATGGAATGGGAGAAAGATGGTGACATCAACATATGAAATGTGATGAACCTCCTCTTTTAGCGCTAGATCAAAGATCCCCAGCAGTTCCCTCAGCCTCTTCAAGTAAAAGGTTGATATAGGTTACAAAGCTGAGGGTGCTCAGAGAAAACCCCTGGTGAATAGAAAGATGAGGTCTAAATCTTGAGGCCAAATAACTATCGAGTGATGTGAAGATGGACATGTATAAGAGTAGATTCACAATAATGTGAGTGTACACCATTGGTATCCCATATTGGCTTAGAAGTGCTAATAACTTTGATGGAACCACTGAGTCAAATGCTGCAGCAAAATCTAATTGAACTGCAAGAGCCCAGTTTTTATGGCATTTGATGTGCTCCATCAACAGCATGAAACACTGCACAGCTTCAGTGGTGGAAGAAATTTTGTGGACAAATTGGTGCACTATGATATATGTGAGCTGTTGTTGAATCACATCATTAATGAATGCTTCAATTGTCTTAATCAGTAGTGGTGTTATGGATATGGGGTGGATATTGGAGAGGCAGGAAAAGTTCACGCATTTTTTCATGAAGGGTACCAGTGCTATTGGGTAGATGTCAGGGATATTCTGAAATTCTTGTGCTAGTAAGTCTATTATTCTGCGGATTATTGATTTTGTGAATTTGCTGAAGTGAATCAAGATGAATCTAGGAATGCCATGAAGGTTCGGGTGCATGCTTTCAGGATAGAACTGCAACAGATGCATGATTTGCTTATCTGAGATATTATGATCCTCCAGTTCCCCATTACCATCCCGAATATCACCTATCTTGAATTTGTGATCTTGAAGTTTACTCCTGAAGAAATCACAAATCTTATAAAGCATGTTATTGCTTCAATAGCTGTAGCTGCCAATTATGATCATGAAGGGAGTTGAATGATTTGTAGCATGAATTGCACAATGCAGTTAGCTGTGAGTCCAATTGTATTGTGTTGACAGGTAGATCCTAGCTCTCCCTCTTGGTAGCTACATATTGGGCCAGCACCCTCTGTTTGTCCTGGTATTGTTTCTTGAGGCTCATCATCTCCCCACACTGGTGTAAATCAAGGACATGTCAGTGACTTTCTTCTCCCTAAGCAGCCTGTTCAACCCTTGGTTCTCTTGGTGAAGGGGTTAATCAGTAAACTCAAGATTCATATGAAAGCTGAACAGGCATGCAGAGGTGGCAGCAACAGAAGACAGATCTTGTGGAAAAAGTTGTACAAATCCGAGAATAATCATTCTGGGGTGTCAGCTTTGTTAAACAGCATGATGGTTTTCATTTGATGCAGAGAGGCTGAAGACATGGGATCCAGATGAAGGGATACCAACAGAGCAAGGTGATCAGAGAATGTGGTACTAATTGTAATTTGTCATGGATGTCAAGATATATTTCTGGTGTGTAAAACAGTACATGGTGTGTAAAACAGTACATCTTTTAATGATCTGTATTGCCATGTGTAGAAAGAGAAGCATCAGATGGAAAACAACTCTCCCCACACATCATCACTCTATTGAACAGATGTAAATATTTTGTATATTTTGATAACCCTTGTTGAAATCCCTAAAAAGTATTACTGGTAGCACTACTGAAGCAAGTAATATGTTTATTTTGTTTATTGAGGATAAGACCTGCCTGGAATCCTTTTGAAAATGAATATAGATAATAATTATTGACATGTTGCAGATAGTAATTTCCAAAATGAGGAGATCACTGCTCAAGTAGAGCATTTTGCATTTTTCAAAATTTAAATGTTTGCTGATGAGAAAGACGACACCTGAGAAGGCTGAGTTGGGTGGATAGTATTGGAAGATTCCAAACTGGCTAAGCAACTGATCAATTTTATTATTCCAAGTTCCAGTGCAATTTAGTTTCACCCAGGCAAACAATTTGTAGCTAGCTCATGTCAAACCATCTCTTTAAGGCATGAACACTATTTAGGAAGTTAAAGCCCCTAATGTTAATGCCTCATATGTTAAGAATCATGAATTTGCTAAATTAGGGGGAAAGGAGAATCTGCTAGTGTATTGTTAAGTACATCACTCATCCATTAGAATTGATTTTCCAGTTCTAATGAATTACTGGACTAAGGATCAAAGATAATATGTGGTGACTGTGATTGACCTAACCCTGAAGATCTGAGTGTTTCACTTTGAATGATGCTGCTATTGTTCCTATGTTGGATGCTGTTTGACAGACCTAGTTCACTCTCTTCAATTTTATCACCTCCTTTGCTTCTAATAATTTGGACTTTTTGTTTTCATTTCTTTTATTGAGCTTTTTGGCTTGGACCCAGTTTGTTGTCCACACCCATCACCCAATTTCATATCAGACACTGAATTACAGGTCCTGTCCATTTGTGAGCTAGTGGAATCCTACATTTTCCTTTTGCATCTGCTTCCTACCACATGACTAGTGTTGCTTGAGTAATGTAGAGCATGTTGTTTAGACTTGATACTTCTGGGAGCAGAGCAATTTAAGGAGGACAAGGACTCTGCTAGTAGGTCGTTTATGCTAATAGTTATCGAGGTTAGAGCATTTAAATCCACAGGTATTGTATTGTCAATGGGCTGCTCTATTCTCATGTCATTGTGAGCTGAGTCCAATTGGTATAGGATTTGATTGTGGTCTGTTCTCTGTTGTTTGATCAGCCCTGCCAGATGTTTGGGGCTTCAATGCTCTGAGGGCTTTAGTCAGTGTGAACTCCCATGCTTCTATGGTTTTTCTATTTCTCCTGTTGCATTTCCAGCAGACCTTTCTTGGACATGATTCCACAAGGTGGGTTATATCCCCAAACACAAAGCATTGGGGCTGCATACCTTGTAATGAAATGAAGATTGGGTGTTTGTTTTGCTCTAGTACTGAGGGTAGATCCATTGGGGGACATTCCACAGGAAAGCTTTAGGGAGAAGGTGGCACTGTTGGAAATCAGTTGCAACTCATACCTCTTCTCTGTCAGGTATTTAAAATTAGTAAGTGTTCCATATTTTGTTAAAGTTTTTGAAGGTCATTTTGTGCAAAATTGACATAACAGTTGTGCCCCTAATCATATGCCATTTTCGGTCTGTTCATGTCAATCTTGACAAGAAATTTTCTATTTAGAAAAACATGGTATGCTTGAACTGTTCTTTTTGTAGTACATTTTGAAATTCAATGACAATGTACCTCCTATTAGCATGATGATACACCTTAATGGCACCACTGAGTTGTTTTTCTTTAATTAAAATAAAAAGGTCATCAGTGGAAAATGTGAAACAGATTGCAACTGCTATTAGTGGTGGTTAAGATAAATGTGTTATCATTATGATAAGTAAGAAATGAATTAAACAATATAGGAGGTATTCTGGCATTGAATTCATTGTTTGTTATGTCACAATCATCTGGGTTTAAATTTATGCTAACTTGACTAATGGGCAGATTGTTTTGCTTGTTGGCAATCATGTTTTTTTCTCAGAATCTATGAGGGAAAGAATTAGAGTTTGATCTTCAGCTTGTTTTTTGATTTTGGGATTAGCTTTCTCTCCTGCTGATGCATAGCTTTTTGTGCTGTACTGATTAGTAAAGTTTGCATTGGTTTTTGCTTTGTCAGCACATGAAAGACTTTTGAGCATTGATAAGTTGCTAGTATTATGTTTGTAATATCTGAATTAGTGTATTGGGTTGGAAACATTGTGTCTGTTATATTGTCTTCATTTTGTATGACATACAGTGGTTCCTGCATTTTTGTACTGTCATGATTAAATTCAAAACTGTTCCATTGTGACCCAAAGTTATAATTGCAACTGAAATTTTTTTGTCCATTAATGATAGGCTTAGAAATCACTTGGGGTACTATTTTCTCTGTTCTTTGATAATGTACCTCTGAAAAAGTAGAAAGTGGATCAAGTTGTCAAGTAAACTTTTCATTGTGTTGAAAATCAGCAGCTTTCGGTGAAGTGCCCTCTTTAATTTTCAAATCTGCCATCTTTTTAGTTTGACCCATTGCGATTTTGAATATGTTCATACTGGCTTATTTTCCACTTTATTATCCTGATTTTGTAAGATATTAAGTAATTCTTGATCTTTAAAACTGTGTTGTCTTTATTATGTAATATTTGCATTTTCACTGATATTTTTATAGGAATCATTTGATATAACCATAATGTGTGTTTGACTTTGTTGAACAATTGGAATTTTTGAAATAGGAAATTTTTTCTTCTAACTTTCCACGTATTTTTGGCAATTATTAGCATTGTCTGAAATATTCTGAACAACTTTGGATGGTTTTGATAAAGTGTTCTTGCTTTTAAAAACCATATTTGGAGTGGTCAAAGTTGGCTCATTTAGGCCAAGGTCAGCCTGAATTGCACTACTGAAATCCATTTTGGATTTGAAATTCAAAAAGCTACAAAACTTTTTTATAACGCAAGAAGAATTTTACCTAATTTTATTGATTATTTTGTGATAGCTTTTTAAAATAGATAGTTGATAAACTTAAACTAAATTTTCTTGAAAGAAATTTAGAGAGAGGTCTAAAAATAATGGTAGAAGTTGCAAATCAACTACATAATCAATAACTCTTTTCATTTACACTTTGATTAATGGGAATATATATTTTTCTTACAGTTTTGAAAGCCCCATATTTTTTAATAGAGCTACAAAATATTTTAATACATGTTACTTATATCTAAAACGTATATAATTCATATTTTAATTATAATTGTAAGAAAATAAATAATTTTGCATAAATTATATTTGCATTGAATGAAGTATAAATGAAGAAGGGAATTAATAATTATATTTGTTAACATAATCATTGTATAGAAAATAAAGAAAAATGAATATTAATAAAAATAATGAACTATAAAAGAGCAAGTGTAATGATTATTTAATTTGTTTAATGGGAATTCTTTGTTTAAATAAAGTAATTTAGTAATAAAGTATTGTTGCAAAATCATTACATTTGATTATTATCAAAGAATAACTTCCATTTGCTTAC
Organism: Epiperipatus broadwayi; assembly: GCA_028023455.1. NCBI lineage: Eukaryota > Metazoa > Onychophora > Udeonychophora > Euonychophora > Peripatidae > Epiperipatus > Epiperipatus broadwayi. The sequence continues at coordinate 53,460 of JAQFVV010013498.1, read as the reverse complement.
CACCCACTTAGCATTATATTCCTTTATATTATGCAGAACTATATTTTAAAGAAAGAAATGAAAATAATCTGTTGGTTAAATGAAAAGTAAATGTTTGTAAATATTGACAAATCTTTATTGTAAATCCTGTTTTAAATTATTAAATATAAGCATTTTTTCTTTTCTACTGTAGATTTAAGTTAATGAAGCAGAGTATATTCATATGCGTGTTTATGAAACTTTTAATGGAGTTTTAACATTCCACAGTGTAAAAAAGAATCGTGAAGATCCTATGAAATACTTTTAATTCATTTATTCTTGGATTTTGTGTGCATATATGTATTTTGATGTCATCACAACTATGTAAATGTTAACTGTGAGATATACTTTTAGATTATTATTATTAGTAGTATTCAACCCTTAAATGTTTGTTACAACTGTGTAAATCTCATGGCTATGATTTATACAGTTGTAAAAACATTTAAGAATTGGATACTACTACTAATACATTAAAGTATATTTTTACAGTTATGATTTACATAGTCGTGATGACATCAAAGTATATATGTGCACACAAAAAACCAGGATAAATGATTTGTAAAAAACTTTGTATAATTTAATAATAATAAAAAATACCATATAATTTTTACTTGATATTAAAATGAAAATAAGTAAAATTATTTTTATTAGAAAATATAACCACCAACCACTGCTGAATCAATCTTTCCAAGTTCAATGAGAAAACATAGTACTTAAATAAAAGTAGTTATTTGAGTTTAATTCCAATGATTAGTAATGTAGTGATTTTATTTGTATGTAATATTGTGGAAGGAAACTAGTTTTTACACATGTGCTTTTGAATTCATATGCATTTTCCCATCAATAAATGTTTTAAAAAATATAGGATGTCTATCCATGCTTTCAAACATTTATTGATGTGGGAGTTTTTGTCACTTTTATAGTACTTGAATTTAATTGTTAAGATATATCAAAATTAAAATAAATAATAGCTGCATTACAATCTGATTGTCATGTACAAAGTGTAAATATTTAATATGTGTGTGTGTCTTTCAGAAACAATATTCAAGAGTCAAAAATTTTGGTATGTTTATTGTATATCTGTTCTAGAGAAAAATATAGAGTTAAATTATGAATAACAAAATATACTTTCAGAAAATTATTAATTCCTAAAGTCATTTAAAAAATACAGAAGTAAATCTCAGGCTTACAACTTATATAATTCAAATCTAAATCAAACAAAAAATTTTTCTCTTAAGTCTTTGTAAGTTGTATAAAAGAATAATATTGACTTATTTATTGGATATTTTATCACTTATGCACAAAAAATATGTATTTTTATGTATTCCCAGTTACCATACATAGTTATATAATATTTGACTTCTTTTTGTAGAGTTACTTTAGAATTTAACTTACTCTTTATCATTCCAATATTCATGTGTATGTAATTGAATTTCTGATCAATTTCTTGGTTTCTATGAGTGATCATTTCAATACTGGACAAACACTGAAAATAATTTTTATAGTTAATCTCCAATGATTAATTTTTTAATGTCATTGTTTAGTTCTTGGCCAAATACCAAAAATAAAATTGATACAGTACTACAACAAAAGCATACATATTGATACATTTTTGAATTACTTCACACTAATGCTTAAAATAATTTTAACTCTTCTATACTAAAAATAAATAATAACTTGTACATAAATTTAAAAATTCTAATTGGCTTTTAGCATAAATAAAGTGATTGGAATTAGTCATTATCAAGTCAAATATATCTTTCAATTGTTATTATTAACGTAATTACTAAAATATTTTTGACCATAATATAACTGCAGAATGAAGCTCTCCATAAATTTAATGTTGTCTTTTTCTAGATCTTTACAATCTCTTGAGATTCATTTTAAAACTTCAATTGTCTAGTGTTTTGTCAAAATGATTTGCAGTTGTAAATATTTAAATAGAACTTTAATACTGAATGATAATCTCGGCCCATAATCAGGGTATTCTTAGTACTTTCAGTTACCATATGCTAATAGAGTGGTAACTTTACTGCTTTTTGTAAATTAGAACTGTAATCTAGTTTTGTTTATCATTATTGTAGATATCTAAAGAAAAAATAAATTTTATTCACTTAAACATTTTTTCTGTCTCAAGAAGAGTCAATTGTTATTTTAATTAAAACCTGTCAGACAATTGTGAAAAAATACCATATTTTTTTAACTTTGACAAATAAAAAACCAACAAACTCAGCATGCTGGTTGATGCATATTGTCAACTTATCCTCTATGCATTAATAAAATTATAAAAAATACACATTTCTTATTATTTTTTCAATGTTTGCTTTATTAAAATTAATCCATCTGACAGTTTTAATTGCCCAGCAGTTTTCTACAGAGCTGTAAAACCTATATAAATATAGAAATACACAATTATTAAATATACATTATATCTACTTGTAAATGACTCATTTCTTTACATATAATTACCTATATTGATGTATACATATATATTATTGAAATAGATTTATCCATCTGCCTGTTCCACATATCCCTACACCTATCCATATGCCAGCTTTAAACCCTCTCAGAGTACCATTTAAACAACCTTAAATTACTATATGTGCAGAAACACACACACATATATATATATATGAATGGTAAGTCTGTAATTCGATAGTATACATATATATTACACATATGTATCCATTTTATAAATATTTGTAGTTTAAGAAATATTTTAGTTTAAATTATTTAGCCAATTTTATTGTTATATATTACAGATATGTATCCATTTTATACATATTTCTAAATAATTTAGTTTAAATTATTTAGCCAATTTTATTGTTGTATTATTGAAATTGCATATGTATATTTCCATTGTTATTCTACATGTAGGGTAATAAAATTAGTTTTCTACTAATTATCAAGCAACTTTTAATTGTTACTGGTAACAAATTTTAAAGTAGGTCAAGCAATAATCCTAAAGAAGTGTAAACTTGATTTTGTAAATATAAAATGTTAATAACAATTTCACAAAATTTTATAACATTGTCATAATAAACAGCAGGTGGAAAAAGCAGAAAAACAAAATCTAAAGTAGTTGTCATCATTAAAAATGTTTTTCTAAAATAAATAAATGGATTTTTCTGCTAGTTTTAATAATTAAATATATTTTCCTAAAATAAACAAATGTGGATAAGCTTGTAAAAATTAAACAGGTGGCCAGAGTTTGAAGAGTATAAATACTTAAAGTTTTGTCACCAAAGATAGATCATATATATATATATATATATAATAAGTGAAGTGTAAGCAGAACCTACATTCATTTCACCTCAAAATGTTGGGGTAAGTTAGGTGACCCCTCACCTCTCGGCTCTAGCCAGGGAATGGAAAAGACTTTGGTCCGATAAAATATAATGCCATATACACCAGCAAAGCTGCCTGTGGAAAAAACTCCATTAACTTTAAATCATTGCCAAAAGTGTCAAATTATTATCATCTCCAGTGCCCAGAAATTGCAATGAAAACAATGGAATGGTAAATCAATAAATTTTCTCTCAGAGCTCTGTTCATAAACTGTGACTTTCAATTCTTTCTTTTAAAAGCTAGCTATTTATTAAATCTGCCTCTACAAACACCTTTCCTAAAATCTGCGAAGGAAGCTGTTAAATGTTAATGTTTAAATCTTGTCTGAATGTAAAACTTGTAATGTTGAATTCTCTTTTTAAAATGTAAAACTCTAATAATCTATTTTGAATGTATAATTTCCTGTGGTCTTTTATGCCTATTCTTAATCCATCCAATTTATTCTATAATTTTTATCATTTTAATATTATATGTATTTAATATGCCAACTAACTTGAAACCATCAGTATTTATAAATATAATTTTAGCTTATCAATCTGGAAAGATAATTTCAAATCTTTGCTATAATAAATATTAAATAATTGAATAATTATTTTCTTTCTCACTCACTGTTTTAAGAACATATTATTATTTTATTGATTAATTTTTGGGTATTAATATTACAATAGTCAGTCGTTATCTAGTTAAAATTGTAGTTTGCTTAATTCTAGTTATGAATTATAACTATTTATATATGTAACTCGTACATCATAGGAACTAGCCACAGAGATATTCTCAAAACATATTTTAATGTTTTATTTGTAATTACTTTGCAAATATGCTTTGTCCTCCTTAGATTTATATATGTTGAGATGCAGGTGATAATATTAAACTAGGTTACCAATTAATTTAATCCCTAAATAGTATATTTGAAATACTAAATTTGAGAGCTGGATTGTATAGATATGCATATAGACGCTATCTAATTTTAAGGCACAATAATATAATTTTACGTATTTGCATTATATATGTATAAGTTGCAGATGTGTCTTTACAAAATATGCAATGTACAATTATCTGCTTGCTGCATGATTATTGATGAGTTGCTGCCAGAGGTAACATTTATGCACTTACTTCGAGTAAAGCACACACTTTTAGAACTAGGGCACAAGGACCTAGATTATTCATAATTAATACTTATCTAACTCTCTGAACTACTGATATCCCTATTCGTAGCAAGTTGATCGGTTTTAGGGCAACCGAGCCTTTGAATCTGAAGCCCATGAATAATGACCCATTCGCACCTTCTAGCTTTATTAATATTTTAATATGTGCCATAGAGTATATAGGTAAACTTATCATATACCAGTTTTCTCTGCTTTTATATCAAATGCTTATCTAGCATCAGTATATACCCTACACTAGATTAACACACTAACCTGTGTATCTCTGAGCTTGATTATATGCTTGACTTAACTTTATATAGATAGACGCCATAGGAGCACTATTAAATTAGTTATATAACTTTGGCTATAAAGTTTCATATGATCTAGCAGACTAAATAAGAGCTAAAAATTTGGCATATTAATATAGGCATAAACTCGAATACCACACTACACTTTATTAAACACTTATAATGAGATATGTAATATTAATTTCATTAGTTATATAACCGCCTGTGAGCATAATATCTCACATTCTCATCACATAATTGTATATATTATGATTTACTGTTATTGTTTTAATTCAAAAAATAATTCAAAAACTTTGCATGAAAAATTTACTTGTAAAAATAATATAGGCACTATTGCACCTGAATGCAAAGCTATTTTATGCTTAAAACAATATAAAATTAAACTATTCCGGGTGCGGTTTCAAGAGACGTGCTCTCATCATCAAAGCTCCAAGTGAATTAATGATATGCAAATTAGCAAAGTTTAAGACTAATTGCTCCATTTTTTGAAATTATGAAGCTTGTGTCCTTGTGGTTGATGGCATTGCAATCCATTGCTATGTAGCAGGCCTCCTTCACTTTTCTTTTTAAATTGTGCCTCTCTTTGCAGACAAGGCTGACATCTTGAGGTTCACACTGGTGTCTGGATATTTTTGATGAATTGTGAAAATTGAATAACATGATGGATCTGATTGAGCTTTAATATATGCATATTTATGTTGCTGTAATCTGGTTTTTATTGCTGCCTTGGCCTCCCCATAATATGAGGATCTACAATTTGCATGAGTGCATGCAATATTATAAACGGCTACTTGTTTTCATAATTTTATTGTCCATGAGTTCATTTTATCCAGCTCTAGATTTAATTACACATACATCATTATATATATATATAGATCAGCTTATTAAGATCTATAATTAATTACTTAGCCATATGTGTGTATATCAGACCAAATCAGTGATAAAGTAGTTAGTTTAAGAGTCTCTTGTTCCACCAGGGGTGACTGCCGGACTGAGGTGTAAATTGAATTTTTGTGTAAGTTGGAAAATGCCATCGATAGGGTATTGTATCATTGAGCAGAGGTGAAAGGATTGAATGTTGGTCGGATTCTGGATCCCAGCATCCATATTCGATCGGCTTTAGTGTATTTTGCCTATGTTCTATATTTTGTTATGTGGAGGGACAATTCTTACCATTACATAGGTATTTTTTTTCCTGGGTTCTCTATGCCCAAACATGGGGCTCTTTGATTACTTCCACAGTCCTGAACTGAAAGCATGTTGGCTATATATATATATATGAATTTTTTCTCTCTCAGATTCTGAATGCTCATCCATGGTAAATGTGTGTATGATTTTTTCCCCCGGGTTCTGATACCACAACTTAAGGGCTTCAAATAGTATACCCACACTCCCTTTGATTGATATATATGTTTTAAAAAGAACAGAGAGGGGAAAACTGTTTGTGTTCTCAAAATTTATGTGTACAATTTTTTTTCCCGAGTTCTGGATGCCCATACATAGAACCTCATTAATTATTGCCCATGACCTTGAACTGAATGTATGTGGAGAAAGAAGTATATATATATTTAATCTTTTTCTGTCTGGGTTCTATGATTTCGATAATATAACCACTAATATGCCCTGAGTAAACGATTTTTTTCCGAGTTCTGGCTCCAAAAAAACGAATAAAAGTTTTTTTTTCCTCAAAATATATATATTAGTTTCCCCCCCCAAGTTCATTAATTATTTCTATGACTCTGAATTGAATGTGTGTGAGTGGGAAAAGATATAGTTTTTTTTTTTTTGCTCGGATTCGCTAATAATTTTCCACAGCCTTGCATCGAATATATATGTGGAGGTATATATATATATTGAGCGTTATGTTTCTCTCAGATTATGGACACCCAGATATGAGATTTCAGTAATTATTTTCGAAGAGCGTTAATTAAATGCATCTGGGCAGAGAAAAAAGAAGGGAAGGGGATATATATATACAAGTGTGCTAATTTTCCCCCAAAATATGTATAATTTTTTTCTCCCAAGTTTTGATGTGACAATATGGGTTTTATAATGTAAACACACACATACCTAAATGATAATTTTGGTTTTAAAAAAAATAATACAGAAGTTTTTTTTATTATAAGATGTATAAAAGTTTTTTTTATATATGTAGTATAATTCTTTTTTAACATGATTCCGGATATCTAAGCATGAGGCTCTCCATATAGATTACACATTGAATATGTGTGTATGTGTGTGCCAAATGAATATGTGTGTATGTGTGTGCCAAACTATTTATATAGATTGACTTTATAATGCATGTAGAATTTTTGTCCAGGTTTGAATACTCAATTGAGAAAGATAACCATTTGTTTCATACACTGAATTGGTCCATTTCTTCATACTCTGTGTCAGTAACTATATATATGAAATTTTCCAAATCTTTTTTTTTAGTATGCCATAACTTTTGTTATCTGCATGTTTATAATATATTGACATGGGATATAGCATGTAATAATAAAAATGTTTTTTTGGTTTCACTCTTGTCAAACTTTGTCAAATCGTAAATCCCATTAGTCATAGGTTGAAATTATAAAATAGTATGGGGATATAATTTTTTTTACTCCTCAGACTATATATATATATATATGTAAAATGTTTTTTTTGGTTGGCATATACTGGAGAGTTCCAAATGATTTTTTTTTTTGCTGGCACAGAGTTGATATATACACATAGGGCGATTGAAGTGATATACTTTATTATTATTAGTGTGGTCTGAAAAACAATTAATTTTTTTTTAAATATATGAATGTATATACACATAATTTTACTTGCTCACTGATGACTGGTTCCCAAGAAGATTATATATCTCTCCTAATAAATGTCATCAGGAGTGAGAAAAGTGTAATAATAATAATAAAGTAGATCCAATGTTTTTTTAATGTTTTAAAGAGTTGGATATGGACAATGAAATGAGTTAACTTTGTTTGAGTACCCATACACTAATAAAGTTTATTGATCTTGTCCAACTCAAACAAAGTTAAAACTGGCATAGCAATAATGATAATAGTAAACACAATAATAAATTAAAAAAAATTTTTTTTTAGTAGAAATGATTGCAGTTCATTTAAAAAAGAAACAACAACTTGATAAGAATTAATTTTGTTTTATTAAATTTTGATTCATACATTTTTAAAAAAAAGTTTTTTTTATTTATAAATTTCTATTATATGTAATTTGTGAACCACATATATTGTAACGATATATAAATATGTCGTTACATTAATTTAAAATAAAAACTTAAAAGTTCGCAAATAAAAGTAAAAAACTAAACACTAAAATTAAAATGTTTGTTAAACGTATATACATTCGCACAGATGCCAAACTTTAAAATTTTTTTTTTTTAAAAAAACAAATAAATAAGTATTTGAACGTACTTTTTTATAAAAAAAAGTACAAGATTTAAAAATAAAAACAGGTATTAATTAATTCTTGTAATCTGTAAATGAAAATGATTGTTTATAAATTGTTTGAAAAGCAAGCTAGCCTTGGGCTCTTGTATAATTAAAATGATCTGATGAAAGATAGATAAGAAGAAAAGAGAAATTAGCTTGACCAATGGAAGCACTAAGCCTTGGCTCGGACCCTAACAAAAGTGATGGATTAGTGATTTTTGTTGATTGAATCCGTGTGGATTAATATAAAAAGGGAAATACAGTTTTTCGGGAGTTCCAGCGTTGTGTGTTTGAGAGGTGGTAGGATGCACATACCACACTCTCTATTTAAAAAAAAATGAAAGACTGTGATACCTTGAACCAGCTATTGCCATCTCCAGAACATTATCTTCCAATGGAGGTGTCGCAGGAATTAAAAGCAGAAACCTGGACTCTTCTACCATGAGCTATGAACTTTACAAATTAACAACAACCAAAAAAGTAATTAAGAACTTTCATCATTGATTTTTTTTAAAGATTCAGCTAATTTAAATTTTAAAATGAACTCTTATTTGATTTTCAAATTAATAATTGATTGTTTAAATTTATATAATTAAGTTTTGCTAAAATCATTTCCATTTTATTATTTTTATTTGTAGTAATATTTATTGTAGAAATTATTAAATGCATTACATTTAAGTTGGGTATAGACATTGCAGAGATTTGTTAGCGGTTGATTATGTTGTGGTTTTCACAGTCGATTAGAATATATAAGTCAACGATGTCATAGGGTGTCTTATGATGAACACCAAAGGGTCTCCTGTATTCCCTCAGCAATTGACGTTATCGATTGACTTTGTATTTTGATCGGTTGTGTTTAATTTGGAATGTTTTTGACCATGGAATCTGTGCAGCCGATCTATACTCGACATTATAAAACAAATTGTATAAAATAATCTGTGCGAACGTATTTAAATGTTAAATTTAAGTCGGGCGTGAATGGCTATATAGTTTTGTAAAGTTATATTAAGGGAGGGTAATCTTAGGTTATTCATTTCGTAGTTGAATTGGTTCAATGGATTGGATATATTTGTGTAATTGTAGATGTAGTATGAGATCCTCTATGGGAAGGATTATAGATATACGCCACACACTCTCTGTTTGCCTATGGATGGATTTGTAAGACGGCAAAGGACCGCCGTCCATTCCTATGGAGTTTTATGTTTATTGTTCTACTCGCCAAAGATGTCACATTCCTGTTGGTGGAGAGACAATGTCTTCTCTAATCTACTTACTGATCAGATGTACATTCCTGACAGACTAGTATTTTGTGTTGTCGTATCATGCTACATTGAATACATGAATGTATCAGATGGATTGGAGCCAGTTTGATTGTGAAATTTGTTGGCTAAGGTTAAATCAGGGAAGAATATTTTCTTTTCAAATGCAGATCTATGTAGTCTATTCATACTTGACTATCTAAATAAAATATTAAACTCATTGAAACTTAGTTAAATATAAAATTAAAAAATTAATAGAAAAATCTAAAATGTTGAATTTATTCCTCAAAATTTAAATGTTATTTTATATGTGCGTAAATAAATATTTTTATGTGTTAATTTCTGGCAGTGGCTTTTATTTATTGATATTTAAGATATAAATTAAGATATAGATTTTTATCTCTGCGTCTCCACTGAGCTAGTGACTTGGGCTAACGATCTGAATATTTAAATAAAGTGGAATCTTAACAGCGCATATCTGCCTACTCTATAAATTTTTCTAGGTTTAAATGCCTAGATGGCGCCTTTAGAGCAGATATCGTAGTTTGCGGTTAGATTCGATCTTCAATTACATTTCGATCGTTATAATATATTAGGCAGAAAAATTTAATAACCGTATATATGTATGTAACATATATTGGGCAGGTAGATTTAATTGTAATTTAACTAAATTGTTTAAACTTTAAGTATGACACTTACATATAATGGAGATAAGGCAAGTTAGGAGTAAGCTAAAGTGGGCTGAGGCTGGTAAAGAAAGGGTCCATAATACAAGCCATTTCCAAAGGGGAAGAGTGGTGAGAAGCCATAGTGGGTAAATAGTTTAAACTTTCAATCATAATAGAAGGATTAATAGAGACCATTTAAAAAAAAGAAATGGGTCTTGGTATGGAGGTAAAGATGGAAGTACAGGGAATCCCAGTATATTCTAAAAATCCCTCCATGATACATCCTGTCACAAATGCAGAGTTCCTTGCTATACTCTGCCAACTTATAAGGGAACATGTCAGAGAAGAGTTCAGGAAGCCGCAAAAGAGAAATCAAAGGCTGGAATCAGAAATTGAAAGGAGTTTGGCAGAAAGTTGGTGGAAGATGACAAATCTCCTGGAAGGTTTGGAGATCAGAGAAAAGGAAGTAGGCAAAAAGCAACAAAAATTTTAAGGAAGTTAAAGATAGATACAGCCATAGAGACCCCAGGAATAGGACAAAGGAACAAGCATGAATGTCTGGTGGAAAAGGTTGTTGATCCAAAAATGGAGAAAGGTACACCTTAGAGATAAATGGTATAGAACAGGATGAAGGGGAAAGGAAAGGTCAGGATGGAGTGGGGCTGGAAAGTCAGGATGAAAGAAGTAATTTAAAAGTAGAAAGTGCAGGGCTCTTAGACATTGCAAAAGGAGAAGCAGACCAGATTATACAAGATTCATTGGAGGGCTTTGAGACAGCAAAATACATGATCAATGAGACCTGAGAAATACTATTGGGGGTAGCAGAGACTCCTCATGACCTATCAATAAAGCTAGTCACAATTAGGAAGGATCTGTATGTACCAGAGGAGAACTTGGCATGTATCAAATTACCTACCATTTGTAAGCAAGCCTGCCAAGACCTTGTTGACCCACCAATAGAATAGATACCCATGTCCAAGGAGTCTGCAATGCTTGAGAGTAGAACATCTGTAAACATAGCTGAGCCTTCAAGTTTGCATGTCACAGTGGAAAAAGATGGAGTAGCAGTTGAGATGAACATGTCACCAAAACCTATGGCAGAAAAGGGAGAAAGAAAGACAGAGGATACCCATCAGGATATGGAATTATCAGTAGGGGATTCATTTATGGAGATACTCCAGATAGCTAAAATAAGTCAATCCTTACAAATTGTGAAGTTTAGACAGATTCTGCGTAGAGCTGAAAACTTTGATATCATGGATCTGGAAGTCTATAAAAGTAGTCTCCAATGAGATGGAGTGTGGCACTACAAAGGCTGGAGTGGAGAATGACATGTTACCCTGGTCAGGAGAGGGAATCCCTAAATATCTTTGATAGACATCCAGCAAACTTGGAAACATACCAATCTTTTATAAAAAAAACAAACATGGACATTGGTGACAAATAAGAAGGATCTGGAGAATGTACAACTATTGAGATAGGAGTGTAGGTTTAGAAGAGATAGGAAACTAGATGAATATCAGACTGTGGATCCTGATACAGAGAGGTGTTGGTTTTGCTGTGAACTTTGGTGGGCCATTAGGAGACCATTTTTCTGTTCTCATTCACATGCTAACCTCTTGACAATGTTTCACAAGAAACCACCAGACAAGACACCCATTGGGTCTCTTGTGTCATGTTTGCACATTGGTAAATGGAATAAACTCCTGGACAAAATGTCATCAGATTACCATCATATTGACAGAGGCAGGGATTGGTATGCTGCAAAAATCAGGTTCAAACCAAAAACATGAGAGTGATGCCAAAAGAATAACATTTGTATGTAGATAAGGTATTGAAATTATAAGATTTTGAAGGATAAAATGTTAAAAGAATAAGATGTTGAAAAATAAGGTGTTGAAAGATAGGGTGTTGAAGGATAAGATATGGAAGGACAAGGTGTTGAAAGATAGGGTGTTGAAAGACGGTGTTGAAAGACAAGGTGTGGAAAGATAAAAGGGAGTTGAAAGATAAGATGGTTGAAGGAGTTCACTTACCTCCTAAGATAAAACCAGGTACCAATCAACCCCATGATCCTAGATAAACAATAAAACCAGGTACCAATCAACCCCATGATCCTAGATAAACAATAAAAAAGGAACATGGATCAAACCCCAACCTTTTCCCTTGTATAGTAAACTAACCAACCCTGGGGTTTATTAACAACATCTAATTACTTTTGTATGCATTTTTTTCACTTTATAAGTAGTTTTCTTTTATAAATGTCTATTGTCTAATTAGTTTAGGAAGAAGTGTTTTTTATCTATATCTTTTTCTAATCTAAGTTTTCATTATGGTGGGGAGCGTGAGAGTATTAGCAAAGACAAGTGTGAAATATGTTCAGACCAGAGCAAATTAGATGTCATAGTTAGAACCAGTTGTTTGGATGAATGTAAGAATGATCATTACTAATTATAATTAAGTAAAAGCATTTTTTTTAATTTTTTTAAAAGTAAGTTTGTGGATATGAAACAGTCAGAGTTATCCATCAGCCTGTTCCACATATTTGATCCCTACAACTATCCGTATGCCAGGTTTAAACTTTCTAAGAGTACCCCTTTAAAAAACCTTAAATTATTATATGTGCAGAAACATGTATATATATTGAAACAGTAAGGTCTGCTTTGCAGGTCTTCATTTCACATTTTCTCACCTACTTCCTACCCTCATACCTTAGTTTGAACCCCAATCTATCGTAGTGTGTCTGCAATACACTTATATACCAAAAATCCCACCTAATTTTAAACCATGAGCACAATGCTCGTATTATATACATAACTTATTCCCAAATAAAATAAAATATTATGAATTATGTATTTGTTCACATAATTTTGATTTATTAAAAAGTAGGTTATATAAGTCGTAATTGCGCACACACTATGATATGCATTTTAAAACATATCCAAATTATAAATTGTTAAAGTTATTTTGTTTGAATCTATTTACAAATATATTACTGTCGTAATATATTTTGATTTAAAATAAAATTCATTTAGTAAATATTCGTTTAGTAGATAGATTCAAATATTGCAATTTAAAAAGTAAAATCATTTTCTTTAATTTAACAAAAGTTATTCCAAATATTTATGTTTAAATAAATCAGGGACAATAGTTTAATTAGTTAATGTTCTATAAGTTTATCTAAAAACAGCAGATGTCCACTTAAGGTTTTCTTTAATTAATAAAAGTAATTTTAATTAAATCTTGTTTGTAATTCGAATGTCGACAGGGAAAGTAACAAAAGAAATTAATTTATGTTGAATTCCTTTAGACATTCTGATGATTTAATTACAGCTGATAAGTCCAATATTTTTGTAATGCTCCAGGGCAGTTCTATTGTTAAATTCCACTATAAAAAGGATGTTTTTCTTTTGTTCTCGAGTTAGTTGTTTTTTTATTCTAATGTGTCTAAGAGAAATCATTCTGTGTTCTATTCTAATAATTTGCTAACCTTGACATGTCCGAGTAGAGGCATTAAGATGGCTATGTCCCCTCGGAATAGCCAGCCACTGCTCCATACCATCGGAAGTTATCACACAGACCCCAGAACTGCTGCTGCCACTGCCAAAAATATGAACATTCCAGATTTTGCTGCTGAATTATAAAACCTGCCGAACATCTACCTGCCAATGCGTCTCCAGAGGTAACCTAAATTAACCCAAGAGCTCTTGTGATAACTAACATGCTATAGCTATTGAAAATTGTTTTTCTTATATTGCATATAACTTCATTATGTGGGTTAATATTTTCTATTTATAAAGCTTTCTTTTATTTTATTATGATAATGTGTCAGAACCGTCTTTGACCGAGTGAACTATTCCTCTTTATTGAAAGTAAGATGCCGCTATTAAGGCATATTTTAAATTTATAATTTTCCAATTTTATTATCTTGCAAATCACTCATTTGAGGGCGATTCTTTTTTTTAATATAATATAATCACAGTTTAAAATCTACATGTTATTGATTTTATCTTATATGAGTATGTGTGAAGTCAATGATTAAATGTGTCCCTTAATGCATGACTGCGTATATCAATCTATACTTACTTTTCAAACCCGCAAGCATGCATTTTCCTATTTTAATTACCGTGTTCTACTTTAATTACAAAGTTCATCATTGACGTCGAGAATATGCAGACCCTTTTAAATGAATTTCGGGGAATTTGATTGGGCATTTTTCTTAATCCAAGTAAAACCCATTCAGTATGTTTTATGTACACTCATCTCGTATTGCTGGTAAATGATTTGGTTGTTGAGATCACTTTGTTTTATTTTCCAAGGATTCTTTTCATGGCTAAGGCCATTCTCTCCACGCTTGCGGTTTCCAGGCAGAGGGTGTCCCAAATAACATCCCTGGGAATTAAACGCAATCGTCACACAGTCGCTAAGTTTTGGCTGTTTGTAAGATACTTTCCTACAGGTTAGCAGTGAGATGCCCTCCATAATTACTCCGGATCTTCAATATTGTTTTATTTTATATTTATTTTACAAAGCATCCATGACTTAAATGTGTCACACCCTCCAACTTTAATAAATTCATTATCAGCAATACTGACCTCCCAATGCAACTCTATTATTATTATTTTCAAATAAATGCTTTGATCCCATTCCCACTTTGTTGCTTAGTAAGCTTTAGTCTGTGCTATTCTCAAAATCAATAAATATTTTAGAACACTTAATTTTCCAAATATTTTTTTAAACTTGTGTAATTGCTCAAAGCACCTCACACATGTTTCTATCTCGTCAAGCACATTATTGTAATGCTATTAGCCCAAAGATTAGAACATATCACTTTGCTTTAAAACCTTTTGTCATTTATTGAAATATAATGCCAACAATTATTTAATACGCGTCCCTGTCTCATATAAGCAGACAGTGGCATTATATATATATTTATATAAATAAATTGTGTGAAATTATTTAAAACTAAATTTGATCTCTTATTTTATTTGATTCCTATCACTGTCTTGGTCTATATATATATTTTCTGCATTTCTTTTGTAAATCCATAGACATTAATTAGCCACCCAAACTTCTTTTAGTATAGAGTCTTTTGTTTCTCCCTGACCACCAGGCACCGGTCAGAGGTTATACTAGTAGTGGCACCAGATGCATTATCACATAGATGGCGCTGTAAAATTTGGACTTTAGATTCGAACTTAGTATATCTAGAAGGCAACCCCTCCTAGAATGTTCAGTTTCGTGTCTGGGGTTTGAATTCTGCAGTGTGTTAGCGAGATGGAAGATTCTGACTGTTACAATATATGTGAATGGTAAGTCTGTACTCAATAGTATGTGTATGTATTACAGATATGTATCCATTTTATAAATATTTCTAGTTTAAGAAATATTTTAGTTTAAATTATTTAGCCAATTTTATTGTTATATATTAAAGATATGTATCCATTTTATAAATATTTTTAAATATTTTAGTTTAAATTATTTAGCCAAATTTATTGTATTATTGAAATCGTATATGTATATTTCCATTGTTATTCTACATATAGAATAATAAAATTAGTTTTCTACTAATTATCAAGCAACTTTTAGTTGTTACTGGTAAACAAATTTTAAAGTAGGTCATACAATAATCCTAAAATAGCATGAACTTGATTTTGTAAATATAAAATGTTAATAACAATTTTACAAAATTTTATAACATTGTCATAATATACAGCAGGATGAAAAAAAGTAAAAAAACCAAAATCTAAATTAGTTGTCATCATTAAAAATGTTTTTCTAAAAATAAATGGGGTTTGCTGCTGGTTTTAGCAATTAAATACATTTTCCTAAAATAAACAAATGTGGACAAGCTTGTAAAAGTTAAACAGGTGATAGAGTTTGAAGAGTATAAATACTTAAAAGTTTTGTCATCAAAGATAGATCATATATATATATAATAAGTGAAGTGTAAGCAGAACCTATGTTTGTTTCACCTAAAAATGTCAGGGTAAATTAGGCAACCCTTCACCTCTCAGCCCTAGCCAGGGAATGGAAAAGACTTTGGTCCAATAAAATATAATGCCATACACCAGCAAAGCTGCCTGTGGAAAAAACTCTGTTAACTTGAAATCATTGCCAAAAGTGTCAAATTATTATCATCTCCAGTGCCCAGAAATTGCAATGAAAACAATGGACTGGTAAATCAATAAATTTTCTCTCAGAGCTCTGTTCATAAACTGTGACTTTCAATTCTTTCTTTTAAAAGATAGCTATTTATTAAATCTGCCTCTACAAACACCTTTCCTAAAATCTGCGAAGGAAGCTGTTAAATGTTAATGTTTAAATCTTGTCTGAATGTAAAACTTATAATGTTGAATTCTCTTTTTAAAATGTAAAACTCTAATAATCTATTTTAAATGTATAATTTCCTATGGTCTTTTATGTCTATTCTTAATCTATCCAATTTATTTTATAATTTCTATCATTTTAATATTATATGTATTTAATATGCCAACTAACTCAAAAATGTGAGTATTTATAAATATAATTTTAGCTTATCAATCTGCAAAAATAATTTCAAATTTTCACTATAATAACTATTAAATAATTGAATTATTTTCTTTCTCACTCGCTGTTTCAAGGTCACATTATTATTTTACTGATTAATTTTTGGGTATTAATATTACAATAATCATTCATTATCTAGTTAAAATTGTAGTTTGCTTAATTGTAGTTATAAATTATAACTATTTATATATGTAACTCGTACATCATAGGAACTAGCCACAGAGATATTTTCAAAGTATATTTTAATGTTTTATTTGTAATTACCCCACAAATATTCTTTGTCCTCTTTAGATTTATATATGTTGAAATGCAGGTAATAATATTAAACGAGGTTACCAATTAATTTAGTTCCTAAATAGTATATTTGAAATACTAAATTTGAGAGCTGGATTGTATAGTTATGCAGATAAACACTATCTAATTTTAAAGCACAATAATATAATGAAATGTGTTTGTGTTATATAGGTATAAGTTGTGTATGTGTCCTTACAAAGTACACAATGTACAATTATCTGCTTGCTGCATGATTATTGATGAGTTGCTGGTGGAGGTCACACTTATCCACTTACTTTGGGTAAAGCACACATTTTTAGAACTAGGGCACAAGGACCTAGATTATTCATAATTAATGCTTATCCAACTCTCTGAATTACTGATGTTCCCATTCATAGCAAGTTGATTGGTTTTAGGGCAACCACGCCTTTGAAGCTGAAGCCCATGAATAATGACCCATTTGCACCTTTTAGCTTTATTAATTTTTTAATATGTGCCATAAAGTATATAGGTAAACCTATCATAAACCAGTATTTTCCCCTTTTATATTAAATGCTTATCTAGCATCAGTGTATACCCTACTCTAGATTAACACACTAACCTGCATATCTCTGAGCTTGATTATATGCTTGATTTAACTTTATATAGATAGACACCATAGGAGTGCTATTAAATTAGTTATATAACTTTGGCTATAAAGTTTTGTATGATCTAGCAGACTACATAAGAGCTAAAAATTTGGCATATTAATATAGGCATAAACTCCACTACTGCACTACAGTTTATTAAACATTTATAATGAGATATGTAATATTAATCTCGTTAGTTATATAAGACTTGTGAGTGTAATATCTCACGTTCTCATCACATAATTGTGTATATTATGATTTACTGTTTGTTATTGTTTTATTAAATTAATAATATGTAAAATTATAACTCATTTTCATAATTTTATTGTCTTTGAGTTCATTTTATCCAGCTCTAGATTTAATTACACATACATCATTATATATATATATATATATATAGACTGGCATTATATATATATATATATATATAGACCAGTCTATTACGTTCTCTAATTAATTACTTAGCCATATGTGTGTATATCAGACCTATCAGTGATAAATTAGTTAATTTAATAGTCTCTTGTTCCATCAGGGGTGACTGCCAGACTAAGGTTAAATTGAATATCTGTGGAAGTTAAGAAATGGCATGCATAGGGTATTGGATCATTGAGCAGAGGTGAAAGGATTGAATGTTAGTTGGATTCTGGATCCCAGCATCTGATTCGATTGGCTTTAGTGTATTTTGCCTATGTTCTAGATTTTGTTATGTTGAGGGACAATTCTTACCGTTACATTATTAATACCCAAGTAAATATATATATATATTCAACAGTTATATATTACACATACATATATTCAATACATAAGTAAATATCTTCAATAGATATACTGAATATATACCTTAAACACATATGTATATACTAAACTATTTAAATCTTATACTACATCTATATCAATTGTTATTGCAGAAATCAAATGCATATACAACCTGCAAAATATATTCAACCTATGAAATTTATAATCGTATATTTATTTTTTATTACCAATCTAAATATTAATATATGAAATTTAAAATTATCATTACCATATTAAATATAAATTATTTTTATTATATTATTACCTAACTAATCCCAATACTTATTTCATTATTCAATTTTTCTGTCACTAATTTGAATTCAAATTTGCTTTTTTAATGTTATATAATTGCGCACTCATGTGACTTTTTACATAACCAATTTTTATCTTTTCTAAATTTATTTGAAATTATTGCAATCCTTATTAAATACAATTTTATAGCAAGTTCTGTATTTAATATGGATTTGATACTATTTATAAAGATAACTTTTTTGATTATTTTTTTTATCATTGTATATTGATTTTGCAAATGCATCCCCTGTTTCCAGTCAATGTAAATGAACTGGTAAATGTTTATCATATTTATGCTGTGCTAATCTTATATAAATTGAATTTTTTGTTTCCTCAACACATAATTTTAATGTTATTATAAGCTGGTAATTTTGACTTTAATTTCATACACTCACTCATTTATAATATCTGTATTTTTATTATATTTTTAAATATATTTATCTACAAATTTTTTTTCTGTTTTTCTTTTTATTTATTTTAAAATTTATTAAGTTATTAAACTATTGATTTTAGTTATTTCATTAAAATTTTTAGTTATATTACTTTTTACAAGTTTTTATACCCATTATTAAAAGTTTTTACTTTATTATTTTTTTTACAACTAAATTTACTTTCTGTCAACTTTATATTATTTATAAACGTAATTGGGTAGTCATTATTTAAAAGCTCCTTTAACTTTATTTGTCTATTATAATCATCAGTATTTGAACAATAATTTATTGCCTTTTGAACTATAGAACTTGTAGTATTAACTTTATATTTTTTATTTATAATAGAGTCCCAATTAGTAATATTATCCACATTCTTTGTTTATATATATAGATATTTCTATATTATATCTACCCTTTATATAGAATTTAATTAACATTATATCCAAATATACAAGCTTTTTATTTTCTTTTTCAACAGTAAATTTAATATTTATTTCTAAATTGTTAATATCTTCAATAAAAAATGTTTGTCTTTGTCTCTTATTAAATATTAATAGATAATCGTCTACAAATCTTTTCATATAAATACGAATATTTTTATTTTTTAACATTCCCTTTTCTAAATCGTCCACGTAAATATTACTCAATACTCCATTTAATGCTCATCCCATTAACAAGCCCTCTTTTTGTACTATTTATCATGTATTCAAATGCTATTTATTTCAATAATCATTTTTAATATATTCTATAGGTAAATCTATATTTTTACTCTTATCTTTTATAAATATACTACTAATTATTAAATCAATAGCTTTTTTTATTTTGATATTCATATACAGTTCTGTTTTTAACTTTGTTAATTATATTCTTAATTTCACTTATTAAAGCATTATTTGCCAATTATTTAGACACTATTAAAATAAGAATTAGAACCATTAATAATTGGTCTCAATGGTAGTCCTTGTTTAAAAATTTTGGTGCTCCACAATTTTAACTGTTACATAATATTTAATTCCCTGATATTCACATTATTAAATCTTTTTTTTAATTATAAGGGTTTGAATTCAGACTTTTAAGCTCCCTTCAGCTATCCATTCCATCTTATACAATTTATACACATGACTACACACCTGTGAAAAAGATAAATGATCTCTAATATACATATTTCATGCTGGTCAAGCATTCATCAATATTTTGTTACATGCATGTGCAGTGGATAGCTGTAGGTAGCTTGAAAGTCAGAAATCAAATCCCTTCTAATTACATTAAGTTCAATATAGACAACATATTTAGATTTAAATATTAAATTTTTTTAATAAATAATTCTTATAAGTGAATATATTTTTTTATTCTTTAAATTAGTGTGATCTTTAATTTTCTCAAAAATGTTATATAACATTTTAATCATTTCCCCCATGTATTCTTTCTTATCTACCATAATCTATTTATTCCCTTTATATCTGACTTTGTGAATATTATTTTTTATCTGTATATTTAGTTTTTATTTTTCTGATTTTTTTCTATTCTCACCATTCCATAAGAACAATCTTTATTATTTTGATTAACTTTTTTTTTGTTATATTTTTTTATTCTATATATCATGTTATCAATTTCTTCCTAAGTTCTTCCATCCATGTTTTATCTTTATTATTAATAATTCTATTACTATACTTGTTCTGATAGTAAACATATTTTTTCTCTGCATACTTTTGTAAACTTTTTTTTGTGATATTCTCATTATTATTATTTTACATTTCTTTATTTTTTTCTTCTTTTAAATACTTAGTTTCTTTTACTATGTTTACTATGTGTAATCTCTGTATTTTTATTTATAAAATTTCTTTTAATCTTACATAGTACTCTAAACAATTTTTTTCCATTGTTATTTTGTTTGTTAGCTTCATTTCAATACTAATAATATCTTTATACAACTTTTGTTTTACCATATTATTTTTATTAATATCTTCTCAATATTGTTTATAAATTTCTAATTTCTCATAATGTCCTATTTTTAGCAGAATGGCTCAATTGGGTAGAGCATTACCTTAAAATTCAATTCTCAAGAATTTAAGAGTTCAGGTTTGATTTCCATGCTAGTACTGTCACTGGTCAGGCCAGCAAGTCCTAAAGAAATGGGGAGAATTAATACATCTCAAGTGTTTGATGTGCTTTTACTAACAGTTGAATGTATTTGGAATAATTAAATAAAGTTAAATTTTTCTAAAAACATTCAATACTCATATTAGATGATGAAAATAGTTCAATATATAAATACATATATTATATCTACCTGTAGGTGACTCACTTCTTTACATATCTTAATACCTATATCAATATATAAGTGTTCATCAACTATATACTGCTCATACATGTATACTTTCTTATTATGGTTTTAATTTTAAAGTACCCATACTATGCTGGAATTTGGAATAAATAATATATTATCTAAAGTTTATATATACACACATTGTAAAAAAAAATTGGAAACAGGTATAAAAGATATATTGATCACGTTCTGAATATAATTGACATGTATTATTAGTATCAGTGGTTTGATCGAATGGTACTGCAATAAACTAGGCATGATTTTTATTTCAAACATAGTTATAAAGGCATTGCAAAACTATAATATATAACAACGTTTTACACAAATTTTTAAAATATGAAAGTTTGGAATAAACTAGAAGGCTTTGTAAAAAATATTTCCAAATGTAAACACATTCAATTTATATTATGGATGCTGGTTCTAATATACATCTTTTAATTATCAGGATTTTATTTAGATGTGATGATCAGCAAAAAAAGTCAGAGAAGCCATTAAATTTGTTAAAACAAACCAAACTTTAACCTCAAATGTGATTATACATGTAAATTACTTCCCTCAATGTATGCCTCCCATAATTTCAGATCATAAGGCAGGTATACATTCTAATACAGTAAATATTTATTAACAAATAATGAATCAGTTATGTAGAACTGAGTCAAGAATCTTTAAAAGTGCATTTTATAAATATCCTTTTACAGTTCAGATATTCTGGGGGCATTTTTAATAAATTTGCAAATAGTAGTTTTATATTAATGTATCCCTAGTCAGATGTAAAATGAATTCTTTCATTTGATATTGAAGAGGTATAAGACTAGACAACCATTGATATATCATAGAAGTGAAATATAAGTGAGTTTACCATGTTTTGTTTTAAGCATCTTAAAATTTCAGATCACGGTCTATTATGAATCTTGATAAATGTTGTATGATTTTCTTTTTTTATTGGAGAATTACTTTGGTATGTGATAAAGCTTTCACTTTACATCATTATTCTTTGATTGTAGATTATTGGTTGACATCCGAAATGGGTATATTGATTTAAATCAAGTTTTAATTATTGAAATCCATACTTATTCAAATATCATGAGAAATATTAATGTTTCACTTAAGTCTAGTCTTTTATAGTTACTTACTGTTCTTTCACATATTTCAGAAATTTTTTTATCCCAGAACTCCCCTACCCATTAAAGTTAAATGATACATTCAAACTGTTAGACAATTTTCCATAAGTTTATACAAATGATATTTTAATGAGATGTTAGCCTTAGTAAATTTAGTGGAAAAAATATAACATATATCTCAGATATTAATTATGTATCTAAAATAATTTCTAGGAAATATCAATTTCAACAGTTATCTATTCACTGCAGGATAATGCTTTGCACAGGTTTAATCTGGTTACTTTGATCATTAGCTTCTACCCAACACACAGAACACTTGTTTTATCAAACCATCTTCCATGCAGTTTTATTGTAGATTTTTTATAATCTTTTGGGATTTAATTTATAACATCAACATTTCTTATAGAAATATGTTCCACTTAGTTTTACTTAAATCATTGTTTCAATGATATCTGTTCTGCCTATATATTCTGCAACTATATATTTAATTTTATACTTAACTAAACTATAAAAATGAGATTGCAATAACTATGATATGTTAAATATTAAAAGGATGCCTCAGCATGGGGTTTGGGCTTTCCATCCGATTTTCAATGGTATGGATGGCTGAAGAGTTGGAGTGGATTGAAGCCTGTCCATTAAAGTGTGGTTTGCTATAATAGTATAAACTGAGCACTGATTATATACATATATGTGTGGGAGATGATAATCTGGACCAACTGGTGAGTGCTGTTTTAGCACAAAATACTTATATTGGTGATTATTGATCTTTTCTACATGTATGTTGTCATGTGTATGAGTTGTATGAGATAGGGTGGATAGTTGAATGTTGCTTGCAAGTCTGAGTTCAAATCCCCGTTTTTTATTTTGTAATGTAATATTAAAATCTTTGATACTAAGTTAATTTCCAAAAGTTTTCTTTTTTTTTTTGCTCAAAATGCGAATATGTCTGAATTATTTTTTTGGCATACCATTTACTTCCACTTTTAATATAGTTTTTATGTATATGTTCACTTTTAATATCTACTGTCTTTTTATTCTTTTGTATAACTTTATACAACTAAAAATATTTCATTGATGTTAGATAGCTATTTTTTCCATTCATGGAACCATTTTTGACTTAAACATAGCTAAATGCTATTTCATTTTTGAGTCACATGGTGAATAATTTATTGATTATTTGTTTTTGTTTTTTTTGATTCTAATTATTGATTGCTCTAAACAAAATATAAAATTTTAATTTATTTTGTTCTATCATAAATGTAAATATAAAAACAAAAAATACACATTCACACAAGCATTAACAAATAGATTTTTTTAAGAATACAATATTAATATTTCACTTTTATCTGCTACAAAAATTTATGCCAGTATTTTAATTTTAAACTCCTGAGATAAAAGTCAATAACCTCAATAGATTCATTAACCATTACGTATGTAAAATTTCGCTTATAAAATTTTTTTAATATATATTTATGCACATTATTTTACTTATATATAGTGTGAAGATTGTTGCCTATGGAATCTTTATCCTATCAAATAAATTTCCACACTAATTGAAGACTTTTGAAGGCATTTTTCTTTAACTAAACCAACATTACATGCCATTCATTTTGTATTTTTCATCTGTTTAAATGCCCATACTTTTTATGACTTTTTACATCAAGCCACTCATATTTCAATAGCATTCTTAATAATAATTAATATAATAGGATACATATTAATATTCATTTTATTATTAAAAAAATTGATTAATTATTTGATGCTATCAAAAATTTCAAAATCTGCTGTTTTACGTCTATATTTGTCAGTTAAATTTTAGATTTACAACATCTATAGATTATTCTAAAATGTTAATTAATATCTATTCCATTACTTGTTTGGAATTCATTGATTTCTGAATAGCAGATATTTTTTTAATATAATAAAGAGGCAAAATTTTTAGGAAATATGTTAAACATTCTGAAATAATTTCCATAGATTATTAATATCATTAAAGTACTGTGACATCTAAATTCAGATTAGGTCTTAATTGAAAACAAACATATGGGAGAAACTAAAAATTCTATGAAAATAAAGTTAGAACAATATGTGCTAGGTAATAAATCATCAATATATACATATAAAGGAAACAGGCCACAAATTTACGGAAATTTTTTTAAAAATGATGTTACATACAATATTAAAGAAAAAAAACAATAGTAATAAATAAGACAAAATCAAAACTGAATAGAGATTCTGAGATTAGGATGATATCAAATATATTTAATAAAAGGATATATAAATGAAAATTATTTACATAAATGAGTTTTAGTTTTTTTAAATAGGAATTGATTATACATATGTAGTAGTATTAAATAAAGTTTTAATTTTGAAAGTAGGAATAAAATTATGAATATATTTATAGATGATATGTATTTATGAGATTAAAAATTTAGCATAACATTCAAGTAAAAAATATATGAAATATGGACTGTATAAAGATTTCGGCAACCTATGGCATGTACCATGCTTGGCCCACCAACAATTGTCAATGGCGCTTGGAATGAATTGAAATAGTAAAAAAATATTTTAATTACAGCGCCTTTTTTGATATTTTCCATGTTGAACATTAAGATTTACGATTGATCTATTATCAGAAAATAATACATTTGACTTCATTTGGATACTCTGTTTGTTTTCAAGCTAAATAAATTCTACATATTCACATTTTATTTCTGATAATCGTAATCAAAATAAAAAGCTTATTACATTATTAATTTTAGAAAGCTATTTTCGGTAGTTGAACGGTAAATAATTGACCCTCATTGATGGCGCTTCTTTCAAAAAAAAGATTCTCTTGGCATATTGACTGAGAGATTCGCAAAATGTCCCAAAAGTCAAAAACATGATTTTTGCTCTTTTCATGACTTTGACAAATGAATATGGATTTGTACAGTAAAAGCATAATTTCTGTTTGTACATTATGTTGTAAAAGTATTGTGTGTCATACCCCAAGTGTACAGGGTCATTATCAAACAAACATCTGTTAACATTTAAAAACTCAGATGAGAACAGTGAAGCTATAAACAGAGTGTTTTCTGCATTTAAGAAACAAACTACTTATTTTAGTCAAATAATTGGAACCCAAAATAAAGCCACCGATTGTAGTTATACAATTTCTCATTGTGTGGCTTTGAAAGGTAAACCTTTTACAGATGGACAATTCATCAATGAAACGTTTTTGAAAGTGCTGAAATCTTATTCAGTGATCTAAATAAATGATAGTGTCTTGAATTCGAGAAATACTAGCTTCTGCAAGATCAAAAAAGAATAGCTGACATGGCCAAAGATGCAACAACAAAATAGAAAACCAGTTGACAACAAGGTGTTGCAATCAGTGTTGCTGTTGATGTAAATACTGATGAAAACAATGTCGTTACATCTAGCAATAGTTGCATAATATTGCTGACAACTATCCTATTTATGAAGAATTGTGTTGCTTGATTTTTCTTACTGGTCTCACAAAAGAACATGACATTTTCACTGCATTTTGCAATTATTTTGAAAATGAGAAAATTAACATAAATACAATATTTAATGTTACTAACGACACCAGTGGTGCAATGGTCACAAAGGAAAAGGGATTTGTTAAACTTCTTGAAAATCATATTAAACATTGAATATTAAGTCTCCACCTTCATTATACTCCAGGAAAATTTAGTTGCAAAAATCTCATCAAAATGTTTGAATTCTGTAATGGACACTCATTAAAATAGTTAATTTCATAGTTTCTCTTTTTTCATTGACACAGGCAATTAAAATATCTTTTGCAAAAAATAAATAATGCATATATGAACCTCCCTCCATATGGCAATGTTTTTTTGGCTTAGTCAAGATAATGTCTTGAACAGGTTTGTATCATATCTGAAAAAAACCAAGATGTTTCTTGATAAAAAATAACACTATCCAGAAATAAATGCTGACTGTTATGCAAATTGATGTTTCTGACTGACATAACTCATCACCCAAATAAGTTAAACTTGCATTTTTAAGGGAAGGGTCAAACAGTATTATAACTTTTTGAATATTGGAAAGGATTTGTGTCAAATATTTTGGCATGTTACCACTGCCATCTATAAGTACTTTTCAAATGTAAAGGCCTATGAAAATCAGTTTAACATTAACAAAAATGAACTTCAAAAATTTATTGAAGCTCTCAGAGAAGAATTTTCCAAATGATATGAAAACCTCCAAATACACATACCCACATTTTCTTTTTTCATCAAACCTGACTAAATTGATTTAAAAATGACTCAATTTGATTTCTCTCTTTTTGAGGGATGAATATTCATAGTTTTGAAATGGAATTAATTGAATTAATGTCATCAGAATTATTGAAAACAATTTGTGTAATTGTGGAAAACACTTGAAGGGAACAGTCTAAAAAAGTTAGCCATCATTCTCAATTGTTGGACATCATTTTCTAAAAGATTTAATTCTTTGAAAAAAACCTGCTTGTGCTCCTACTTTTGGCATTTGGTTCAACTTACTGTAACAATCAAATATGTACATTCATGTAAGAAAATGTAGAGTTTTTGTAAATCATCCCAAGGCCGACCAGAATATGCTGGTAGAGACCACAGGTCTGATATAGCCCTAGTTCCTTTACTATTTCTCAAAGATTTACCACCTTATGGATGACACACATGAGTTTACAGCAGTCTTCTTCTACCTGCCGGCAATTAAAACATCAGTAAAGCAGAGACTGTGGAGAAATTTGACATTTTATCTAGTATAGCTATATAGATATCGTGTGTTTAAGATATGATTATTAAACAATGAAATGATTTTCAATAACTAATAATAAATAATTACTAAATGATGGAATGATTATCAGTCGATGATCAAGACTGAGACATGAAACAAAGTTAAATTTAAAATTAATTTAATAAGTTAAATATTGAAATAATAATTAAAACAATAATTACAATGACTATATGCATTGTCTCACTCGCAGGTGATTAAAAGATAGTTGACATTTAAGTTTGGGTTCACACGCAGGTGATGATTTTGGATATATTATCGTTTATGGCTGGGTTATACATAGCTTGGTTTACATATATAGGTGTTGTGTGAAATCACTTGCAGGTGATGATATTACATTTCTAGTTATACATTATTTGGTTTCTTACATATATGTATATCACTCATAGGTGATAATTTAATATTTATGCACTTCCGGTTTATATATAGCATTTTAATTACTTGCAGCTGATTGCAGTTTTTAGGTTAAAATATTTAATTTACTTAGCTATATATATAAATCGCAGGTGATAAAGATATTATAGATTGGAAGATACATTTTCATGAGCCTTAATGTTACATTATAAGTTAGTGAATTTGCTCATGATTATCTATGCCTAGTTTATGCTATATAATGGGATTTAGGTTTGCTTTAGAGTTAGTAGAAGTGATTATAAATATTTATAAAGAACCTATTTTACTAAGCATGAATATTCAATGTATTCTCTATATAGCTAATATGCCTATCAAATTGGATTCGAATTTAGATCAAAGCTGAAAATAACAATTATAATGGCGGGATAAACTGCTTATTGGCAGCCAGATTTCAGATACTAAGATGTATAGAAAACTTACAATTCTGAGTCTCTGAATCTTGTATATGTGCCATATTCATGGATTCTTACCAATTAACGGTTCCTTTTTACTGAACTCATTGCTGTGGAAATAAGAGACATTTAGTCTGGATAATCGAACAACTAATTTTAACTGGGAGTCTCATGCTCCGTTTCTGGGGATGCAGAATGGGGAGGGGCGAACCCATCCACCATGTGAAGAAGGTAGTTGTCTGAACTAAGAGTAATAATGGTGTAGCCCTAACACATATGACCATTACAGGATACAGCAACAAGTAAATACACTGTAGCATTTCTTAAGGACACATACGCACCGCTGACAACATTATCATATAATAAAAATATCAGTTCATATGATAGTATTTATAATTATACTATTAAGAAAAGCTTATGAATCCAAGTTATAAAGCAATATATATAAGCATTTATATTTCTAGGGAAAATTACAGCATATTGAGGGAAATTACAATATAGAATTATAGATTTATGCTGCATTTTATCACTTCAACTGAATATTGGTTAAATATTATTTTTAAAGCAAATCTATTTTAGAATAGCTATAAGCTTGTAATTATATCTTAATTAAGATATTTTAACCATTTCAAAACAGAGTTTCAGTTTGTGCATCAATATATGTGAAATTACACATATACTTACATATATATGTGAAATTACATATATATGTGTGAGAATCTAATTACCTCTCACTAATGATTTAATTACGAACAAAACTCGGTTTTGAATACATATAGCATAAACAATAACATAATTGAAAATAATAAGGTTTGGCATAGATTTAACTAAAAGAAATGTAAGATTTAAAATAAGATGAGATTTCATGTATGTAAAATCTGGAATTTGATTTTGTTTTAAAATGAAACTTATATGACATTAAATGATATTTGATTGATTCTGTTTCAATAATTATGAACTGTATATAAAATTAATGATGGCAAACATTATCATTAACTTAAAATATACAAAATAACTTAGAAATTTGATTGTTATTTTAAAATAGATCATTTTGAATTATACATGATGAGAGTTATATTAAAACATTTAAAATATCAATTTTAGCAAGTTAAAACTAAATAACTTTCAATAACTCAAAATAGGATGAATACGTAAAACAGAATCAATCATAATTAAGTTCAGCAAGTAAAACAATAAATAAAAAAATCATATCAACAAATGAAAGGTATTATTGATGCAAATAATGACTCAGCTAAAATCATAAAGCAGTTACATCAGTAAATCAGGTAATGATAATATTATATCAGTTAATGAATCATTTAACGAATGATAATAATAAATCATAATCCAGTTATTAAATCATTTTAAATCAGGCAAGATTTTAGGATTAAATAAAATTACATTAAAGAAATATGTTTAGTTTACATTATTATTATCATGGCCATAGATTTAGATTAAGCTGGCATTTTAGGATTAGTTGACTTTAGTTGAAAGGCTTAAAATTGAAGAAATTTATTACCATTTTCTTCTTTCTCTGCTGACAGGCTGTTTGATCATTGAGGAACTTCTTTAGGTGGTGGCCGCTGTTGCTTCATCTTTTCCTGCATCAGGTAGCTTCTCATCGAGGTTTAGAAAGCAAGTAATTTAGCCCTCTACCCTGACATCATCATCATCACTGTTTTTGCAAGTACTTTGTTCAAATATAGGCTCAATTGACTGAATAAATGAATGCTTCAAAATGGCTGCAGCAGTTTTTATATTAGCTTACCCCCCTCTCCTTCATTATTTTATTTTTATACCTGTCTTTCCAGCTCTCTCACTATTGCTAAAAATTGTGGAATCCTGCTGTGACTGATTTTCCTTTAGGCTGATTTAACCTCTGTCACTAACAGTAATTTATTCAGTTTTTTAAATTAAAATCTAATTTTAATCTTAAATTGAAATTGGGTCATTTTATAGTAGAAGGATTAACTTTTCTGGCATCATCCTTACTAGAAAAACAAATCTAAAATATGGAAAAACATTTGGTCATATATGTAACTCAACCATTTAATTTAGCAATATATGCAGAATTATATAATAATTTCGAATATTACTTTTAGAATAAATATTTTAAATAAAGAAATCATGTTTAAATTCTGTTAACATTATTCTTCTAGCATATATGTAGTCTTAAGTAACACATACAACTCGTTTTTCATTTATTTATTACCAGAAATATATATGTGTGTATCTATAGAAATTAATACATATAGATGCAATTTTCATACTATATTTTAATATATACATACACATACATGATTAACATTATTTAGGTTTTAATTTAGCCGGTTTTTAACCTAATTTTAATATGATATATGAGGATTTGGTGGTAGTTATATAGATAGAAATACTATTATAGAATATAGTAGGTGAAACAGTTGGATTGTCAAAGCTGACTGTTTCATTACTTATCTGAACAAATTTTCTCACATATGAAAAATATTTTGAGTTCACAAAGAAGTTGCATAACACCTGAATAGTCAGAAGCATGTGTGAAGCTAAAAGTGACCAATTACACAACTGGCATTGAACAAAGGTACAAGGATAAGGTTCGCATTAATATATTTTAGTAATAAAAAAGGGTTAATATTAGAATTCATGATAATTTTATCTTATTTAAATTATATATTTTGTATAGGTAAAAAGTTATAATTTATAATTTGTAATATAATTTTAATAAGCATGTTAAAAATTACAAATTTAACAAAAGGTATTTTTCACATATGATTATATGTATTTTAAAATATTGAACGATCAATAATATAAGATTCAGTTATAATGGACTTCAAAAGTATATATTATATACTATAATATTACACATAACTTTGAAGCCTGATATAACAATCAATTTTGTTAGTATATAATATAATAAGATTGGTAAAATCATGTTGGCATGCAGAATAACATTGTAACATAGATTCGGCATGACAGAACTAAAAGATTGCTGACCCCTGATGTTATTATTATTATTATTATTATTATTATTATTATTATTATTATTATTATTATTATTATTATTATTATTATTATTATTATTATTATTATTATTATTATTATTATTATTATTATTATTATTATTATTATTATTATTATTATTATTATTATTATTATTATTATTATTATTATTATTATTATGATAATAATAAAAGATTATAATTAATTAAAAGTTAGTTAGTTAATATATTTAAAATGTATAAATAAAAAAGAAAGAATTGTTGTGATTATAGATATAGTTAATTACATAACATGTAAGAGAGGGACTAATATATAAAATTTATTTAAAAAAAACAATTTTGTTTTGGAAATTTTTAAAAAATTGAAATAGAAATGGGTAATTTTTTAAATGGTTATAATATTTATGATTTTTAGTTGTAAAATAAAAAGATAAATATAAAATATTAATACCAGAAGAATGAATAAGAAAATAATAGATATTGTATATGATTTAAAAATTAAAAATTTTAGAAAATAAATTACTGTTGAACAAAGAAATATATATAAACAAAGCAATAAGTATTTTATTAATTTGGGGATAATGAAATTACACTACTAATTTATAAAGAATAGTAATAATTATTTCAAAAATAGTAAAAGGAATAATATATTTAGTTAATAATTGTTTATGAAAGTATATATATTAACAAATAACAATACACATGCATATTATATATTTATATTTCAGTTTAATGTATATTTTATTTTATATTATTTGGATTATTTTATTTTGTTTGTTTTAATTTCATTTTAGCTCATTTAATTTAATTTTTTTTTATTTTTTTTTTGGTATATTTTATTATGTTTTATATTATTTTTCTTTATTTTGTTTTGGTTTACATTTTTTAATTATATTCTTTATATAATTATTATTTGACATATCATATATCTGAGAAAGACTGCAGGACAGTTGAAATGTAAGATTTGTGTGTATATATATACACTAAATTTTTATGTTCTAAAACATTTTTAAAAGTACGTGTACAAATTATATGTATGAAAACTATATTTAAAAACATATATAAAGATGTTATGAGTATATAACAATATTTTAAAAATGGCTTATCACTTAAAAAGTCATGTGCATCTCTTAGTAGTTACAAATTTAGCTTCATTCCAGAAACTGCTTTTGGAATTTTATCACTTTACACAATGGACATACTTGCCTAAATGTTTTTTGTTCAAGAAGTCTTTTTTCATGCAATATTTGACATAAGAATTATTATTTTTCAAGTTTCTTATATCACAAACTACATATAATAATGGCACAAAGATATTTAATATAATTTAAAAAACAACAACAATAAATGTACACAACATTCTTTCATTTCTTTCTTTGCTGTAAAAATAAAATACAAATTGTTGGTAGGTTACATGCACTTTATACATTAGACATATTTTGGTTAAGATTTTTTGCAGTACTTTCAAGCAAATAATTCAAATATCTTTAAAACAGCTACTTATTTAATAGCACTGATTATAATTAAATAGTTTAATCAATCATCATAATATTAATCACATCATTTCATATAATAAAAAAATTGTGTACCAGTAGAGATAAGTACCTACATTCAATTTGAGATTTAGTTGATCTTTAAATGTGATGCCACCATCATAAAACAATACAAGAATGACTAATTAATAAATTTAATATACTTTTTATTTAAAAAAGTAATTTCTCAATATATTATATATATACTATATTATACTGACTTACAAATTAATTTATAAATTCAATGTTATAATTAACAAGCTCTTATTATTTGTAATTGAGAGATTTATATGAAACATTTAGTATGTTTTGTCTTTTCAATTTATTATTTGGTTATAAAAGAAGGGGGATAAAAATACAGACAATTGTAATTTTTTTTAATTTTGATAATATTTGTCATAATATCTAATATTTATTTAAAAATTAATTTATAAAATAAATTTATAATTTCAAATCTCTTGCTACTTGTAAGTGTTCACACTTATTTCAAATGTTTTTTCAATTGTCTTAAGTGTTTTATTTGGTTTGGAAATATGAGACAAAATCCAGTCATTGGTAACTATTATATTTTATGAAATTAATATTAAAGGCCAAAATAAGTGTCCGATACAAAATATATTTATATGAGAAATTTGTGCTTTTATTTAGTACAAATTACATGAAAACAAACCTAAATAAAATGAAAATGGTTTTGAAAGAACAATAGTTCAAAAAAAGTTTAAAAAGTTCAAATTACTCCAAACCTCCACTAGCATTTTTATCCTTTTTCATCATAATTAATCTCATTTGAAACAAGAGTATTCATATTTATCATTGTTAAAATGATCACCTCTCAAATATACCAATGTAGTGTCTTCACTGGAAATTACTTTATCATATATCTTTGAAAAACAATTATTTTAAACAGCAATATAGAGCTTAGTAGGTTGACAAACTTTGTTACGATCCAATCACTAGTCACCTGAGATTATAAAGTCTAAATTGAAAATAAAAGGTTTATTTTATCATTTCTTTTAAAAAAATATAGCACTATAAATGAACAAACACAAGTTTTATGTTTAGATTATTTTATGAAAAATATTTTGATAATATAAATAAAGATCATAGTTTATTTTTAGATCAATTTTAAATAGTAAAGAAGTGACTATTGTAAGCTGCAAAAATGTTTCATTTTTATATTTTATTTTTCGATTTTTATATTTTATTTTTCGATTTTTTTAAGCAGTTTTGTCTATATATTTTATATGTAAACAAGGCAAAACTCTCCATACAGTAGTGCCACTCTGTGCCAACCAGAGTAATCAATTAAGTGCTAGTATAAGAGATGGTGATCATGTGATATTTCCTATGTAATGTAGAATGCATTAATTAGTTATTCTAGTATTGCTTTATGATATGGATGCAATATTTTAAAGAATCAAACTAAATGTAAAACTGAGTGTAGATACTTGATTCTAACACTATCAATTTTTTAAATATAAAATATTTAATGAAAAATTAATGTAAATTGTGTATCAAATGTACATATCTACATTTACTTTTTTTTCATGTGTCAAATGCATTGACCAGGAAGCAAACCTGGGCGGGCGAGCTGCCAGAAAAACAGCTATGCTAATCACTAGGCCATCAAAGCTAGACTTAACTACATTTACTTCTGAATAGATTTATAAATATATTCAAAATATGAAGATATGAATGATAATGTAAAAAAAACCCATTGTTACCATATTGAAGCAGTCGGATCTGAGTTCGATCCTAGCTTCATGTTATTTAGTCGTAAATTCATTTCAAACCCTAATACTAACCTTAAATTTCTGATGCAATGGGGCTTTATACGTTCAATCCACACTAATTTCCATAATGAATAACTTATTTCAAATGCGTAGTAAAATTAATTAGTTTAGTTTAAAATTGATCAATTCTCTAAATAAATTCATGATAAAATATTCATGAATTTATATATATTAAATTGCGTGGATTGTGCGTATATATATTTGTAAATATTAAATATATATAATTGTTCGAAAGTTTCATTGCGTCGGGAATACTTGTTTTTTTCACCTTTAAATAATTTGTAAAGTTTCGTTAATTAAAAGCTACATTCCTTCGATAAGCTTTAAAATTCTTAAAAACAATAGTAAAGTTTTATGAATTGGAAAAAGATAAAGATTCATTTTTCTAATTAAATCATTTTCAGATTTTAAGAATTCATTTTCAATTAGAGAAGGAATTCAAGTTAATTAGTTTGAAAGCCTTATCGAAGGAATGTATTTGAAAACAACTAATTATAAAAAAAACACATTGATAATAAAATGAGCGCTAGCCGGAAGGCATCGGGACAGTATATATAGCCCTGAAATCAGGAGAAAAAAAGACTAGCTTTGTTGTAGAGTAGTACAGTGAACTCTGTGCGCATAAAGATTGTATTTCATCATGATAGAGGGCTAGAACATCAGGAATCTGGCTATGGTTCCTAAAGTCCCGAGAAATCTTCAATGGAGCTGCTGAACCTTTTTCCGGACCGATCATTCTGCTAAAAATTATGAAAGCTACTAAAATATGTTCCAGTAGTCAACCAATGATGCCTACATTTTCAACAACTTGGAGGTGCAACTTAAGGACCAGCGGAAGGGGTAATATATTTCTAAAATGAACGTTAAACTTTCTGGCCAGTTCGAACTTTATTTTACACTCCTCCTTTTTAAGAGTTCTTTATTCTTTAATGTAACAATTTTTATAAAACCTTTTATTCATGCTACTGTAAATCTATCTCGTAATTCTTTAAATCTCTAGTCTTTAAACTTTTTCTTTTCTTACTTGGCGGTTCATTTAATATATATATTTGTGTGCTTTAATGTCGTATTTAAAATTATATGCCAATAATCTTTTGACTCGATGAGCTCCTTGGTTCCATTTGCCTCATGCAAATAATATAACATTAATTTTAAATAGTAATTCTCGCCCATTAGAACTAGATTTATAAGTTCTATCAATCATCGAGTCAAAAGAAAATATTACATGTTTACTATTTTTACATTAGCTAATAATAAATTATTAGCTCCGTTTTAATCTATGCCCCAGCTATTTTTTTTGTATTCACCAATATGTATTTATTCTAATATAATCTTTAAATGTTTTTATTGCAAACCGGGTCGATAAAGGGTTAAATATATTTTAATTCAACTTTTGTTAGTTTGTATTAATATTCAGGAAGAGCACGATAATTAGGGCATAATTAATATAGTTTATAAATGTTTTAAAATAGTTCGATAAAAGCTCGTTTGACTTTAATTAATTGGTCAAGTCATCATGTAGAGCATTCTACATGGGTTTTATTTTTCAACGATGACCATCAAGTCATCATCATCGAACGTTGCTGACGCAGGGCAATCTTTCGCTC
The DNA here is from genome assembly GCA_028023455.1 of Epiperipatus broadwayi. NCBI lineage: Eukaryota > Metazoa > Onychophora > Udeonychophora > Euonychophora > Peripatidae > Epiperipatus > Epiperipatus broadwayi. The sequence goes on along the minus strand of JAQFVV010013498.1, from coordinate 17,322 downwards.
CATTAGGCTGGTCGGTGATCATATTCTCTTTTTTAAATTTCTCAATGAAGAAAGTACTTCCTTTCGTATTCATTAGTCAAAGGGCGTAAGACTTGTTAGATGCAAGCTGCCATAGGACTTCGATCATCGACTAGCGATCGTATTTCAATTTTACTCTCTGCCTCATAAGCCGCCAGTACCGTTGCCTCTTTGTTCCGGTAAAACCCACTCCATGCTCGTAATTCGTGATGAAGTGATTTAAATTAAAGTCAAACAAATTCTCAAATATAATATTAATTAAATAAGTTTCAAATCAATTTTAATGTTATGCCCCAAAATTACGTTTTGCTCTTCATGAATAGATTCCCGAATGTGAAATATAAATCTCACATTCCACCGTAATAAAATTAGAGCAATCATTTCCGTTCTAAATGAGTACCTTTATCTGCCTTTATATTTCTCGTTGGGGGCATAGACATAGAATTCCATGCTGTGTGATACTTGTTGGCATATGATAAGGACCGCCATTATTAGTATATTTGTAAATTCTCTTAAAGACTAGAGATAAGTAATGCATTCTATATTTTATTGAAACGAAACAAATTATTCTTATTAAATATTTTCTAACATACTTGGTTTCTTAGTTCATCATTCTTTTTATAATTATTTAAATGTTAATACTCGCTGTCTGTGTTGGCAACCCGAACATACATATGATTCGATTTAAAAAAAAAAAGGTATTTAAAGTATTTTAATTCTTAGATCTTAGTGTCAGTTCAGGAGTCTCTAGTCCTCACCAACCGTTGAGCTAGTTCTTGGCGCATAGCACTGTGCCGTCGATTTCTGCTATCTGAGCTGTTGAGTTGGGTTTGAATTCAGTTTTGGTTCAGCTGAGTTTGAATCCGATTTGACTTGCAGTGGTGGTGGGTTTCGACCGGTACATGGTTATGTTTTTGGCTGCCCAATCGTTGTGGCTCGACTTAATAAACCCCACACATGCCCTGGAGATTAGAATTGTGATTTTAGTTACTCAGTTAATTGAAATCCCAATAAAGTAAATGTTTCTGTAGAGTGATATTTTTTAAAAAAAAGTGTTATATATATACTGAAATGATTTAATAAATTAAAATATCATTTTCTAATTCTTTCTTATAAAAATGTTTTCAAGATTATTTTTTTTAAATGTTCGTTCAGTAAAAGATTCATTAGTTAAAATAATTATTCATATGTATATATATTAATTATATGTGTACTATATCAGTATATATATATATATATATTATACGTTTGTGTTATACGCGTTCGTGACAATAGGAAAAATATCGTTAGCAAAGTAGTAAGAGTCCATAGATCAAAGCATTGGGGTAAAAATAAATGAAATGTTTTTCTGTGTCAAAATTAATTATGTTTATCTCAGTTGTTATAATTAAAAATATCCAATATGATATCATAAAAGTCTTAATTTCAAAGTATTGCTTGCTAGCATATATATTAAATGTTCGCTCCGTATTTTTAGTAGTCTCAAAGTAGGCGAAGACCTTCAAACTGGGAATTATCTGTCAAGCGGTCCGATGCAGTGTGACACTACGCTTTAATGACAATAATTTCTAGAGTAACCTCAAAGCAGGTGAAGACCCAGCCAGATGCAGTTGGCAAAATGCTTAAATGGTTTGCACGCTTTCATGCTAGCAAGATTTAGAATAATATCGCCAATAAAAGTTCTTGTAATATTAATTTTGACATTTCTTTGTGTGTGTGAAGCCTTATGCTTAGTAATATTTAAACTCCTATATTTAAACTCAGGTCAGGAACGCGTTATCTGTTATTCATTAATAAATATTCATCATCAATTCAATTGTTTTATCAAAAATTAAGTCAATCATATGTGGTTTGGGGGTCAATGGGTTATATCACATGCCCTATTGATTTCATTTTGCTCACTGGCGCCCATATAAATAAATTTGTCAGCAAATTTGATTGTCAGCACAGTAGTGGGTCAATCGCCATAATAAAAACCAAGTATGTCCAATACAGAATTATTTGTTCTACCTGCTAATACATAATATTTGTATATCACTGTATAGTTTTTTTTCAGACATGGGAGAACAGAACAGTTGAACAAAAAGAAAGTGAATAATGTTTTTTCTTATATTTAATATTTTAGAATAAAATACATGTCTCACTCAAAGAGTAATATAAAGAGCTAACTAAGAAAACGTAGGTAAACCAAAAAAAGGCAGATTACATAGATTGGGGAAATAATATGCAGCAGCTGGTGAAGATTGGGACAATGGACCTGTAGTCAGATACCTAGTTAAAATTACTGAAGAGAAAAAATATTTTAAGCATACAGAGACTACTCTAAATGAATTCACGTTGTTCATTGTATTGATTGTTTATTACATTATTTTCTTATTTTCAAAAATGGGAAAAACACTTTACAAACGATCCTTAGAGAAATGAGAGAAGATCAAAAGGTACTGATGATAATGATGGAAAGGCTGGTAAGGCTCGAGGAAGCACAAGGCATCCAAGCCAACTCAAACCCAGAGAATGTAAAGCTTCAGCAAGACATAAATCCCTCTGAAGCCCCAAAAATAGATGATGAAGATGATCAGGCCACACCAAAGGAAGTTGTGGATAGCAAGGAAAATGACAGTGGTGAGGATGAGTCCAGTTACAAAACAGTGGAGAAAGCTGATATAGATACAGAAAAAGAAAAAGATGTTCAGACCACTAGTCCAATGAAACTAAAAGTGGAAATGGGACAGATGATGAGTCCTCAACTTAGTATGAAGAAGTTACAGACGCCAATGCCTGGATCCTTGATACAGATTCAAATTTTCAAAGATGACCCAGGAGAGAACCCCATCGCTCATCGAGATAATATTAAAGAATTGTTTTTTGTGCATTCGGTCGCAGAAAAGGCCATAGAAGTAATGACAGCAATAGACTATGGGAACTTGACGACAACCAGGGAAGACCGGGACTATGACCATTACAATGCCAGACAGTTAAAACAATATGTACCACCTGATCCAGGGAAACAGTAAGATAAACTGTAGAAACAGATATATATACAGAAGACCAACTGACATGACCATAGGAAAATGAGACTTGATAAATGGACCGAGTTTTTAAACTTATTATAAGCTGAATATTCAAAAAAATTGATCGTAGAGAGACTTGTATAATTGTTGTAGTTGGGCAGGTTATATTACTCACACTCATGCTGTTCTCCCAGAGTCTATACACTTATGCAACTATATCCTGTGTAAGTAAAGTCTTTTTTTTTTTCATTGTTTTTTTTTTGAAGTGAAAAGAAATGAAGCAGTCGGATCTGAGTTCGATCCTAGCTTCATGTTATTTAGTCATAAATTCATTTCAAACCCTAATACTAACCTTAAATTTCCGATGCAATGGGGCTTTATACGTTCAATCCACACTAATTTCCATAATGAATAACTTATTTCAAATGCGTAGTAAAATTAATTAGTTTAGTTTAAAATTGATCAATTCTCTAAATAAATTCATGATAAAATATTCATGAATTTATATATATTAAATTGCGTGGATTGTGCATATATATATTTGTAAATATTAAATATATATAATTGTTCGAAAGTTTCATTGCGTCGGGAATACTTGTTTTTTTCACCTTTAAATAATTTGTAAAGTTTCGTTAATTAAAAGCTACATTCCTTCGATAAGCTTTAAAATTCTTAAAAACAATAGTAAAGTTTTATGAATTGGAAAAAGATAAAGATTCATTTTTCTAATTAAATCATTTTCAGATTTTAAGAATTCATTTTCAATTAGAGAAGGAATTCAAGTTAATTAGTTTGAAAGCCTTATCGAAGGAATGTATTTGAAAACAACTAATTATAAAAAAAACACATTGATAATAAAATGAGCGCTAGCCAGAAGGCATCAGGACAGTATATATAGCCCTGAAATCAGGAGAAAAAAAGACTAGCTTTGTTGTAGAGTAGTACAGTGAACTCTGTGCGCATAAAGATTGTATTGCATCATGATAGAGGGCTAGAACATCAGGAATCTGGCTATGGTTCCCAAAGTCCCGAGAAATCTTTGGAGCTGCTGAACCTTTTTCCGGACCGATCATTCTGCTAAAAATTATGAAAGCTACTAAAATACTGTTCCAGTAGTCAACCAATGATGCCTACATTTTCAACAACTTGGAGGTGCAACTTAAGGACCAGCGGAAGGGGTAATATATTTCTATAATGAACGTTAAACTTTCTGGCCAGTTCGAACTTTATTTTACACTCCTCCTTTTTAAGAGCTCTTTATTCTTTAATGTAACAATTTTTATAAAACCTTTTATTCATGCTACTGTAAATCTATCTCGTAATTCTTTAAATCTCTAGTCTTTAAAATTTTTCTTTTCTTACTTGGCGGTTCATTTAATATATATATTTGTGTGCTTTAATGTTGTATTTAAAATTATATGCCAATAATCTTTCGACTCGATGAGCTCCTTGGTTCCATTTGCCTCATGCAAATAATATAACATTAATTTTAAATAGTAATTCTCGCCCATTAGAACTAGATTTATAAGTTCTATCAATCATCGAGTCAAAAGAAAATATTACATGTTTACTATTTTTACATTAGCTAATAATAAATTATTAGCTCCGTTTTAATCTATGCCCCAGCTATTTTTTTTGTATTCACCAATATGTATTTATTCTAATATAATCTTTAAATGTTTTTATTGCAAACCGGGTCGATAAAGGGTTAAATATATTTTAATTCAACTTTTGTTAGTTTGTATTAATATTCAGGAAGAGCACGATAATTAGGGCATAATTAATATAGTTTATAAATGTTTTAAAATAGTTCGATAAAAGCTCGTTTGACTTTAATTAATTGGTCAAGTCATCACGTAGAGCATTCTACATGGGTTTTATTTTTCAACGATGACCATCAAGTCATCATCATCGAACGTTGCTGATGCAGGGCAATCTTCCGCTCCGTTAGGCTGGTCGGTGATCATATTCTCTTTTTTAAATTTCTCAATGAAGAAAGTACTTCCTTTCGTATTCATTAGTCAAAGGGCGTAAGACTTGTTAGATGCAAGCCGCCATAGGACTTCGATCATCGACTAGCGATCGTATTTCAATTTTACTCTCTGCCTCGTAAGCCGCCAGTACCGTTGCCTCTTTGTTCCGGTAAAACCCACTCCATGCTCGTAATTCGTGATGAAGTGATTTAAATTAAAGTCGAACAAATTCTCAAATATATTATTAATTAAATAAGTTTCAAATCAATTTTAAGGTTATGCCCTAAAATTACGTTTTGCTCTTCATGAATAGATTCCCAAATGTGAAATATAAATCTCACATTCCACCGTAATAAAATTAGAGCAATCATTTCCGTTCTAAATGAGTACCTTTATCTGCCTTTATATTTCTCGTTGGGGGCATAGACATAGAATTCCATGCTGTGTGATACTTGTTGGCATATGATAAGGACCGCCATTATTAGTATATTTGTAAATTGTCTTAAAGACTAGAGATAAGTAATGCATTCTATATTTTATTGAAACGAAACAAATTATTCTTATTAAATATTTTCTAACATACTTGGTTTCTTAGTACATCACTCTTTTTATAATTATTTAAATGTTAATACTCGCTGTCTGTGTTGGCAACCTGAACATACATATGATTCGATTTAAAAAAAAAAAGATATTTAAAGTATTTTAATTCTTAGATCTTAGTGTCAGTTCAGGAGTCTCTAGTCCTCACCAACCGTTGAGCTAGTTCTTGGCGCATAGCACTGTGCGTCGATTTCTGCTATCTGAGCTGTTGAGTTGGGTTTGAATTCAGTTTTGGTTCAGCTGAGTTTGAATCCGATTTGACTTGCGGTGGTGGTGGGTTTTGACCGGTACAATATGAAAGATCAATGTTTTAGATACCTAAAACAGTATAATTGAATAATGAAGTGAGTAGAAAAATAATTGATTGGAGATATTATTTTTTACATTATGTTCTAAAAATATTTTACCAGTGCTAATGTAAGGTGTTTTTAAACTTATTGCTTTTGTAAGCAAATCAACTATTATTTGGTGACTGATAAAAATTGACAAATATATGGATTTTTTAGATCATCAAGAATGTAAAACATGTTGAAATTGGACTAATTTTGACTTTATATATATTTGGATATGTGAGGGAGAATATTGAAGAATTGTCTAAAGTAAAATATTTTTAAAAACCAGATATTTTATATAAAAACTGAGCAGTCATACATGTGACACAAAAAGGAAAGTAGGTTGTAGAAGGGATGTGTTTAAACTTTATGACAAAAAGTATATCTTATTCTCATAGTCAACAAAACAGCTTTTATAATAATGAGATCATAGAAAAAATTGCAATGTTTCAGGCAGAATGGATCTGATTGTGAATTAAAATGAGATGGTAAAGATAAAAAGAGAATATGTTAAATATGGCATAATATATTTTATTGAGAAAACAATACTTAACATCTAAAATAGTGCCTAATGACATTAGATTTTTTGCAGAAATTTTTCTTCCTATCTACAAAAAATTTACATCATATCATATTGGTCATAATAAATTATTTCAATTTATAAAATAAAATAAATGAGAAAATAAAACAGTAAAAGTGGTTATGAATGATTTATATCATTAAATTGTTTTACTGATTATGTTTTGGAATTTGAAACGTTGTCACCTATTCTTTCAATTTTTTAGCACAATAAATTTGGATGAAATTTTATCAATTTTTTTTTAAAGCTGAAGTTAGAATAACATTGTAAAATGTAAACCTCTATTTTTTTTAATAATTTAATTTTGATATATTTATTATCCCAATGGCAGTGTTAGTGGCACCTGTTCAAAGATGTTTTTACACTTGAGTATTCTCATGTTGAAAAATCATACTTAAATTAAATCATATATTTTGCTATTGTATGTGTTTTTTACTTTTTCTTTACATCTTGAAGTTCATTTATTAGTTTATCCAAGATGAACTAATTTAAAAAAAGTTAGGTGGATTTGTTCTAACCTGATGTAAAGTACTTTTGAAAATTGAATCTGATAACAAATATAATTTTTTTAAACATTTCATAGAATTATGGGTAAAATTGTCAAGATTTATTATATGCTGACTGCAATATCATTTTGTATAATTCTCATTTATGCATATAGTATTTTTTAATTAAGCAATGGGAATATCAAGAATAATAAAGCATGATTTATGGTAGCAAACGGAAAATAATATCTATATTGGAAAATCAAATGAAAATTAATGGTGAGCCATTTTATATTTAAGCTACAAAAATGAAATATTTTTATCAATTAATGCAATATATTTCTAAAAATAAATTTCATTTCTACACTGAAAGAGTGGTGGGTCATGTGAAAGTCTGCTCGTATACTTTTTATATTACATATATAGACACAGGTATATAATAAACCTGTGTTTCAGTTATTACATAGAAGAGATGTCTGCCCATCCCTTGTATATGTATTAAATGGATTACGTTCTGTACATAAGGGGTGAGATTGACCTTAGGTCAACATGGGTGTGACAAGAATCTCGGTTTCAGAGTGGCCTTTGAGCATTCCATCATCAGATTTTCAATTGGATGGATGGTTGAAGAGTTGGAGTGTGGAGTAGATTGAAGCCTGTCCATTAAAATATGAGGATTGGCTATCTTAATATATATCTGAGCACTTATAGCATATATGTGTAGAGATGGTAATCTGGACCAACTGATGATTGCTGGTTTAGCATGAAATACGTATATTGGTGATTATTTATTATTTTGACAGATATGTGTTCAAGTGTATCAGTGTTATGAGATAGAGTGGTGGGTCGTGTGAAAGTCTGTTCTCATATAACCTTTATATTACATATATAGACACAGGTATATAATAAGCCTGTGTTTCAGTTACTATATCTTTTTTGAAATTACTATAGGATATGCAATTTTTGTATAGAAATGCTGTAAAATGATCTGAAATAAAAAAAGTTTTTTAGTAGTGATAAATGATTAAGTATTAAATACATAAATATTACATATCTAAATGGTAATTACCATACTATTTGCACTATATACAACAGTAATCAATTTCTCTATTATTTATCTTTAAAAAAACAAATATAACAAAATATTTACTATAAATTCAATTACTTATCAATGGAAAAATTGGATTTTTCAAAAATGGATATTATTACATGAATAGCTAAAATGTGTAGTTGAAAATTCTTGCCGTTTGAATTTATGTCTTGATTATTTAATTTAAGTCCTTTATCATTTAATATTTGTCAAAAATAACTCGGACTAGAATAGGACCTTCCATATTTATAAAATCATATAACCAACATTATCATTTTTAGTTTAAACCTCTTTTTATAATACTTATTTTGCATAATGCTATTGAAGATAAAATTTAGTTTTATTTATTTCATATTTTGAAATTATAAACTATATCATGCCGTATGTTTATTAACAGAAGGTAATTAGACACAAATTCAGATGCATGATGGTATATTCGATGTGATAATATGCTGGACTATTTCCATCATCTATCATTAAATGTCGAATGATAAAAAATTTAAACTTTATTTAATCTTTTCAAATACAAAACAATTTGTTAGCAACAACACACAAACAATTTGTTTGTATTTGAAAAGTTTAAATAATGTTTACAATTTTTTTATGCATTCAGCATTTAATGATAGATGATGGAAATAGTCTAACATATTATTACATCAGATACAATGTGTTTGTAGGTTTGTCAAACAATGGTTTGTATCCACTCTATAATTTCTACTTCAGAATCGTTGATATAAACATAAATAACAAATAGGTGTCAGGTAATATTAATAAGCGCAAGAATAGTAACTTTTGAATATTGTTATTTATAAATATAAAATATTAAATTATGCACATCTTTCTAAAATTATCTTTAATTTTATTATACTATCCTGTTTAATATGTTAAAATTTTAATTTAATTACTTATCTTGGTTCGATACAGTCATTAAATTGTTTGTTAGTTACCTTAAATATATGAAAAGAAAATACCACGTGACTCTTCTTGTTACACTTATGATCTATAGTTAATCATTTTTGCACTAAATATTTCTTTAATGTTATTATGAATTACTGACATCATCACATATAATAAATCTAACATAGAAGAATTAATAAAAACCAACGGTTAAAAAGAACTTTAGGAATCTATTTGGCACTACAAATTGGTGCCTACTAATAATTTATGCTAAAATAGATGTTTGTCAGGATAAATAGATTATTGCAGTAACTTTAAAAAGATATTTTTTAAAAAAGATTTCTAATGTAGTGAGGTAGTGCATTACAAAGTGAATCATATTTTTAATGTAAATTCCATCATCCAAGTAACAATTATAAATACTATGGATATATTGATAAAGTGATTGATATATTCACATATTATTTAATATTTGATAGAATACACAATTTTTATATACTTGGAATTTTAGATGTAACTTATAGACAACTCGGATACAGATCTCTAAGCCCCCCTCAGCTATTCACTCTATCTTATACAACTGACACATATGTGAAGAAGATAAATTATCTCCAAAAGTCATAATTTGTTTTGAACCAGCACTCATCAGTTAGGTCAAAGATCAATAGATTTTAAAGTTGATGTCAATGGGTAGTATAGCATATACTGAAGTTAAAAGAAATTGATTGTTTTGAATACAACAATTCTTTTAATAAGCTCTTGGAAACAGGCAAAACTCTATATGTATTGTCACTCAGTACAAGCCAGAGTAATCACTTGATGCTAGAAGGCTTGTGCATAAAATCCCCATCTACTGCCTACTCATCCAATATCTCCAGACTGGTTTCTGACTTGTAGCCTTCATCAGTGATGAGCATTGGATCTAAGATCTAGGTGCAGTGCTCTCAATTCCAAGGCATCTGACTATCGAAGGCCACAAGCCAGAAACTAGTCTGGGGATTTTATGTACAAGCCTTCTGACATCCATTGATTACTCTGGGTTGCACTGAGTGCAATACATATAGCAAGTTTTGCCTGTTTTAATAACAGTTATGAGCAAGCATAAGAAATGGTGATCATGTGAAGTCTTTTGGAAACAGCTTAATTAAATTAATTATAAACATATTAATAATATATTGCTTAATTTTGTTTTAGTATTTTAATCGAATTACAAAATTAATGATTTTCTGAAAGTTGATTTTATTGCCTGCAATCTAAGAAAATTTGTACTTCTCTACTACATTATACTTGTATTTCAATATTATATAACATTATAATAAACAAAATGTTACTGCTTTTAAGATGCAAATGCACCCACTCACTAATACATTAACATTGAACAAAATTTTAATCTAACAATTATTATTATTTACGTTTGTGTTTATTTATGTTTTTTGTCTGCAGGAAAAATTAGATTTGAATTTTCATGAGGTTGTGCAGTATAATTAAATGTAGGATGATAAAAGATGTGTTTCATTGTATTTAATTTTAGTAATTTTTTTGTAGATTATTAATTAATGAATTTACAATCAAATAGTATACATGCCACTTTATGTTTTAAAAGTTCTGTAAAAATATAATCCAATATGGCAGATATGGAATATTGTCTGCACTCTGAAATAAATGAATTATAATTTAATGTAATTTATTAATAATTCTTTGAAATCTTTTATAAATACAAAATAATTAGGGAATGTGTAGAAAAATCAGAAATGATGCAGCTTTTAATATGGAAAAATAAAATAAAGTGTAAACATTTATTTTCAAATTATGAAAAAAAATTACAGCTAATTGAAAATATATGTTATGACCTTAATGTTTAGTTTGAAATACAATGCTACTTCCATGAAAACACAAAAGCATAATATAAATGATATAACAATTGCTTAGAAGGTATGGAAAGTCAAAGTTGAACATGTATACCTTTAGTCTTTTATTACTTTATGCAAAAATAGAAAAGTTTTTATACACTTGATGCTTTATAAGGATAAGCTGTTGATACATATACGACTTTATTTTCTTTTGTATACTGTTGAAAATATTGGATAATCAATTAATATTGATTTTTATGCATTAAAAGGTGGCCTTAAAATTTTTGTATAATATATTCAATATAAATAGATACAAAACATTGAAATTACCTTTATATGATTGTCATGGATATGATTAAACCTTAGTACTTCATAATCATGCATGTTTTTATAGTACAAAAGTAAAAAAAAATCACTACTTTTATTTAAATAGTGTATTTTATTTATTTGGGAAATATTAAAATAATAAAACTTCAAATATTTTATACAAATATATATTTTATTTTTTCATTAATATTAAGATTCATATTACAATATTTACCAAGTATATTGACACACATAGGACAAATGTGTTGTTACACTATTCTGATATCAATTTGAGGTTTGAAAAATAAAACAATATTACAAATTTTCCAATTGTAGATTACAGGATCTTTCATAATACATGCCATAAAAAGCTACCTGTTTATTACAACCATAACTAACTCTGAGATAAATACAGCTGTTTTTGCCAACTTCAACCTACAGATAAAAAAAAAAGAATTAAGTAGAATTTACAATGAATATTCCTAAAATTTGAAGCAATAACTTGTTATTACAGAGGATTACATTAGTAGAAATATTACTTTAAAGTTCATCACTTCAATTTCTACATATTAGTTAATGCTATCTTATGTGATTTTATTCCACCAATACTATTATTTATTTACATATTTAATTAAAATTATAAATGATGAGATGTAACTAAATAGCTCATCCCGATTTTAAATACAAAAATTTAATAAACACTTAATAAAATAAATAAAACTTATGTAATTTATTACTTTTACCAGAGGCTAAACTCTCCATATAGTAGTGCCACTAGTGCAAGCCAGAGTAATGAATGGATGTAAGGAGGTTAGTGCATAAAATCCCTAATTAGTACCCACTCAATCAATATCCCCAGATTAGTTTCTAGCTTGTGGCTTTCGTCAGTGAGGAGTCTTGGATCTGAGAACAATGCATGTAGATCTTAAGATCTAACACAACCCTCCAGCAATTTACATTAGATCCTAAGACTAGATGCAGTGCTTTCAGATCCAAGGCTTTTCACTAATGAAAACCACAAGTGAGAAACTTGTCTGGGAATATTGGATAAATGGGTGCTAAATAGGAAGTTTATACACAAACCTTTCATCCATTGATTACTCTGTCTTGCTCTGGTAGTGCTACTGTATGGAGAGTTTAGCCTTTGTGGGAACAGTGTTTAAGCATAAGAAATGGTGAGCTTGTTAGTAAAATATATATGTGCGATTGTAAACATAGCATAAATACGTGCGTGTTAAAATGAAATAAATGAAAGTTAAAAATTAAAAACACTCAGTGATGGATACTAAGTTAAAAATTTACAAAACAACAAGTTTTGCGACTGCTATTAAGTTAAACAAAAAACAACAACAATAAGTTTGCAATGGCTGCTAATTAACATCTCCCAACAACAGGATTAAAAGCTTATCACAGGAATGCAATTAAAAACAAGGAAGGAATTTCAACAACAGATATTGCTGGCGAACATCAAAACAACACTAGGTCTTATCAATAAATAGTTCAGTTTTTTATTGGACAATCAGTTGAATTGAGATAACAGTTTATTTGAGATAACAGTTGAGAAAGAGTGCAGTTCAGGTCAGCAAGATCACATCAAATTAAATCAGTCAATCGATCAGTTGACAATGCAGTATTAAAAATCTTGGAAACCTATGACCTTGCTCTAGCCTGAGTCTGATTGAATAAGCTAACCTTCCCATGAAAATATGCCTGTTTAACAACTTAAAAATCTGCTGTCAATATCTAAATGTCTTAAAGAAAATACTTTGGAATAACAAGCATTAAACCTCCTAAAGACACCTCATATCCAGCTTAATAGAAGTATTCTCACTTGAAGCAGCAATGAGGAAGAAAACAAAGTCCTACTGAAAATAAAGTACACAGCAAATAGCAAGAAATATCCACATTCTAAAATCCTAGGTAATAACATTTTTTAAATTCTCATTTCTAAAGTAGCATCGCATTAGTTTGAAGCCACCCAGTGTCAAATAATAATGAATTCTATAAGCATGCATAAATGAACTATTGATATGCATGTTTTGAAATGTGTGTGTTAATGCATTAGGACCCCCCCCCCCCCCCCCCCCCCCCCTAAATTTTTTCCCCATTTTTTTTGTACCACCCACCACAACCACCCACCAAACAACAGCGTACCTGATGAAACCCAGGTATATTGATTTCATTGTATTTTAAATATCAAATATTATTTAATTCTTTGTTATATTATATTGCTATTATATATGTATGAGCCTGAAGTTGTGATAAGCCCTTGTTCATTTAAATAGGCTCTCATAAGAAAATTAAAAGTAGAATAATAAATGCTTAGTAAAATAAACAATCTTGAAACATAAAGTTTAATTTTGTCGGTCAATTCGTTTACCATTAATAATTGAAATAATTTGTTATTAAATTAAAAATAGACTGAGCTAGTTAAGGGATTTTTCAAGCGCTGGATTATGGGCCTATTGTCCAAACATGTTAGTTCTAGAAACTAGATGGCACCTGGGGTTTACTCTGAAACAAATAACGTGCTTGGATAGTAGGGATTTGAATCTAGCAGTCAAGGTGGGCCACAATCTGGAAATGTGATCATGTTATGCATTGCATAGCTTGATCTGATCGCGGGTATTGTTGATAGCTCAGATATCAATAATATTCTCCACTCTGCTCGGATGGGCCAGTTCGTTCACATAATATTTATAATATAAGATTATAAATTTACGATAAATGAAATTTAATCCCAGCTAAACCTAGCAAGAAGAGAATGTTGAATCATCCATGGATCGAGCCCGACACAATATATATATATATAATTAAAACTAATATTTGCAAAACACTAAGTAAATGCAACTAAATTTTAAAAGCCAATTCAATTCAATTTTAAATTTAATTTTGGTTAAACAAACCATATGTTATTTAATTTTCATAAAAAATAATGATTTTATTTCTTTTTACAATTTTGTCCATTACCACATGAACGTGATTAGAAAATATAAAACAGTAATTATTTATAAAAACATAATACAAAATTGTCAATTGGTAAAACACAAGCAAATTTTAGTCTTCAGCAATTACTAATAAAAATTACCTTACAAAAGAAAATCAGCCCTTGTTCATTTCGTTCAGATATTATGTATTCAAGGCCTTTGAATTGAGGGTACTCCATGTCTCGAGCATTTTCTACATAACCTTTAATCTAAAAATATATAAAAATTAATTGTTTACATTATGGCTTTACTACAGTAGATATTATTTTAATAAGACAAGATTATGTGATAAATTCTGAATGGAGGTTTAAACTTAAACCAAATTTCAACATAACATTCTTACTTTGTACTTATAATCTATCAAATAAAGATATGAATGGAATCAAATTTAAAATAACTTTTATAATTAACCAAATGAAAGTGTATTAAGTATAAATGGGTAGTAATCATTACATGGAATGTCCAAATGGAAACAGGCAAGTTTCCATTGAATTGTTAATATACATCCATACTTACATTCATTTTCAGTAAGCTTCTAATAAAGCAATCAAATCTACATTTTAAAATGTTTGACATCATTAGTGGTTATGAATATCACTAATTTAAGCTAACATATATGTACACACAAAACCGTACTGTCCAATCATCAGTAGTCACTGATAAAGAAATATAATCTTTCTAACAGCAGAAAAGAGATATTAAGATAAAGAAATAAAAATTCTTAAAGATGAGTTTTATGATTGTTATACAAATCAGTCTATTAAACACAAATAGATATATTTACATGCATGAGAAATTGAATTTTTTTGCAGGTAAACGGTGGTAAAAATAATAGAAATAATTTTGAGTGTTTTAAATACAGAAAATATCTTGCAAGTATTTCTCTACATGGGTTGTTGTGATGTTCATAGATTATATCTAATTTTAAACAAATGTATGCTCAAATGGACTATTATTTCAGAGTATAGACCTTATTTATATTAAAAATAAAGATAACTGTATTCTCAGCATTTTTCGACATTGTTTAATCTCAAAAGCCTCACAGGCCAATATTATTTGTATGACAGGATATGAGTGATTGACTTAATATTTTTTCGCAGATTAATTGTGATGAAATGCATTACATAGAATTTTGGGAAATATGAGTTTGTAAGCAAAAGCCATTTTTTTAAACAAGTACCTTTAATGTAGTTTATCCAGGACCTTTTAATAAATAAATGTAGATTTGTTTTGATTTTAGAGTAGTGGTTTTATTTTTGCTGAAAATATTGGCAGCAACATTTTTAAATTCTAGATTGAAGAAATGTTTGTGAAAGACACACTATTCATATGCTTATATTTGAGTAAAAGAATAAAAAATAAACACTTGTTTTAAATAAAAATTTATGATTTTGAATGTATTACATTATTGAAAAGTTTTATTGACATTAAAGGTGATTGAAATATAAGTTTTGGAAAGTTACATATATGTATTGTAATGATCAGACTAAGTAGGTTTCAATTGATTTACATTTTTCAAATTTATATAATTTATATGGGTGACTCTTCAATTTACGCATCATGAAATAGACCAGCTAATATAATTTTAACAATTTTTTATTTAATAGATTAATGATAACCAACCCATATTGCAAAACCTGACTAGATCATAAAGGACATTAGATATCGTGCATGAATAAATGTTTACCATACAATATTGTATTTAAAGAGATTAACACATTGTAACAACAATTGTTTGATTATAAAATATAATTGTCTGTCAATATGTAACATACTTTTCTTTTGACAAATCCATTTCTTTAGATGTGATATGTTTTCTTCAATTTCATATATTATTGCTTTGTTTTATATGCATTTAGTAAAATAATAATTAATATGAAATTTCCAAGATTTCTTTGGTAAATTTAATCTTAATGTTTAATTACACTATAATATTAATACTATTATGTATTTAAGTAAATTTTCCAAATAGAAAACCCTGAAATTTCACAAATTTGATATATCTCTATGTACAGATAAAACTATAAATATAAGCCATTTAATTGAGTTATAAGTCTTCTCCTATACACACATACATATACGTAATTCAGGATAAACATGTCTGATACACTTTTCTAAACAGTAACTATAAAGAATTCCCATTTTTAGATCCAAATCCTGACTAATAAAACTATAACTTTTGCAGAAATGGCTCATATTCAATCCTATCATTAATTTGTTAAACAAAATAAAATAAATTCTCCTATATGGATGCACACTCATTCATATATATATATATATTGTAACTGGTTGGGTTACATGGTACACCCATAATAATATAGTATTTTTTTATTGTTTTATTTTAAGTAACACACTTTATTAAATCACAACATATTTACATAATTACAAGATCAATTTTTAGTACAGACAAAAAAAAAACAAAAAGAACAGTATTATCCTTCACTTGTCCATTATACACATTGCAACACGTTCACTTAATTCTCCTGTTACCTGTTCATTGTTTACGATTTAGACCCTTTTTCTTTAACAACATTACCCTTCTTTATTTTATGTTTTACTCCCAGATTTCCCATCTGGAGAGAGCAATTCCTCCCCATACATGTTGGAAGGTTTTTTGGGGCCAATATTTTAGGCATAAGTTGAAGTAGATGTCCCAATCTCTATCCATTTTTTTTAACCAATTGAATTTCTTATTATCAAATAAAAGTGAACATCTTATTGCCCACAATGATTTCAATGTATGGATCATTACATTCGCATTGTGCGGGTTAAAGTTTATAACATATTTTTTCATAAGATATTTGAGATTTATTATAGGCCTGTGAAAGACCTTCATTCTAATTTCTCTAAAGGCGTAGCATTCTTCAAATAAGTGCATAAAAGTTTCATTGTGCCTCTTACACATAATGCAGGTTTCATTCAAACTCAATCCCAGTCTTTTATTAATATAGGTAGTTGTAGGTAGAATCCCATTGATTAACTTAAAAATAAATCTCATTGATGTCTGAGGTATATATATTGAGTGAAATTTTTTTAATACATTTTTCATTGAACAACTCAACCAATTATTTTCATTTTGGTAATTTGCTTTTTTTAAATCTTTATATCTAATGCCATCTAGGGTGGTTACATTAAGTTCATCTTGCAAGTCTTTATATGCCATCAACATGTCAGTAAGATACGATCTTTTTCA
>JAQFVV010013497.1:0-111251 GCA_028023455.1 Epiperipatus broadwayi | reverse complement strand
TATTATATTTCCCGGAAGTGAGGGTACAATATATATTGTTATACTTCAGACTCATCATCTGTAATATAATTTATATTACTTAATTTAAACTTTTGAACAAAATGTATTATCACCAATTTTTTAAAATACCTGATCTGATTAAATAAATTTCAATATTTAATTTTTATTTTAATTGCAAAAAGAAAAGACATGAAGTTATTCATTTTCTTTCTTTGACTTTAAAAAAATGCTTTAAGTTTTTATAGTTTTAATTTAAAAGCTCACTTACTTTGATCAAAGTTAATGTATTAACACTTTCTTTTAATATAATTGAAACTTCGTTTAATTGTATTCTGTTTATTTGAGAGCAATAAACTTCATAAAGATTTGTTTTTAAAAAAAAGAATCCTATTTGTTATAGTAACAACTAATTAAGTTGTTTATCAAATTCCTAAGTTTATTTGAAATAACTAGACATCAATTCATTCTAATTTATTTATTTTTTTTATCGTTGTTTTCCAATAATAAAAGTATAAAGTTATACAAAATCTCTCTAAACTTAAAAATTCAATGTTATTTTAGCAGTAATATTTATTAATAGCAGTGCCATTTATTGTTAAGAATACACTGTCCAAGAAGGATGGAGATATGGATTAAAATAGGAGTTATCACTGATACTTATAGTCTAATAATGGAACTTGGCAATTAAGCTTTTTGATATTATTTTTTGTTTATCTTTATAAGTAATATTTACTGAGGCTGTAACCTCAAAAATATGCCTGTAAAATGCGATAGTAGAGACCTCTACAGGTGCTTAACCAGCTGTAACCTCGAAAATATGCATGTAAAATGCGATAGTAGAGACCTCTACAGGTGTTTAACCAGTGGTTAAACACCTGTAGAGGTCTCTATTATCGCATTTTACACGCATATTTTCGAGGTTACAGACTCAGTAAATATTACGTAAGTAATCAATGTGCGTTTAATAAATTTATAATTACAACTTTATCTTTATAAGTAACTGAAAAATACTATCTGCAGCTTCTCATCTCCAGTAATAATTACAATACATATGTAAAATGTAATGAAAACTTATTTGTAATGTAAACTATTAACTATAGGAAAAATCTACTGCAAATTCTATTTCAAACATGATGTAACTGTTTCAATATTTAATCAAAATTCAATGAATTTATATTTTTACACAGAGGCAAAACTCTCCATACATTAGCACCACTCAGTGCAAGTTAGAGTAATCAATGGATGCAGGAAGAGTTGTACATAAAATCCCTACCTAGTGCCTACTCATCCAATATTATCAGGCTTGTTTTTAGCTTGGCTTTCATTAGTGAGGAGCCTTGGATCTGAGAGCACTGCATGTAGATCTTAGGATGTAATGCAACCCTACAGCAGGCACCTTTTTTCTTATTAGCTAACTATAAAGCTTTGAGTCCAAGATGAAAACACAATGATATTTTCAATTCAAGTTCATTAGCTCATATAGTCATAAATATCTGAATTCAATTCAACATCCATATTTTTTGGTACTCTCAGCTTCAAGGCTCCTCACTGATGGAAGTCACAAGCTAGAAACTAGTATAGGGATATTGGATAAGTAGGCACTAGATAGGGATTTTATGCACAAACCTTCCTGTATTGGAGAGATTTGCCTCTGTATAAACAGCTTGTGTACCCATAAACAATGATGATGTGATGTTTAATAATTTATATTTTTCCATAGTATATGAATTTTCACATATAGATAAAATCAATAAAAGCTACTAGTAACTGTCTTTATTTAAAAGATAAAAAATTACATAGTAAACCATCAAAGACTTAAACAACAATTTATAATACATTGCTAGAAAATTTTAAACAGAAAAAACTGTCATGAAATTTTAATTTTTAAGTATGGAAACAAATAAAGCACCTAGGTAAGAAATTTCAATGCTTTATTTATATAATTTAGTAATGCATATTATTTTATATTTTGAATAACTTTCTATTACAATTCTATAAAAGTTATTACCTTTGATATATTCAGTTATACATTAAATCAGGATATCTTTTTCATTACATACTGAATTTAATTAATTAAGATTTTTTTAGTAATAAGAAAATTATCTATCTTGATTAACCCATTGTTTATGCAGCTGTTCATATTCAAATAATATATCTATAAAGTTAATGTTATTTTTATATTATATATTAAGCATTATTATCAATTAAATATTTTGTTGACTGTTTATTCAAAATTCAATAATATATATATATATAAAATACATATTTTGCGGGTTCATCCGTGTTAAAAACTTTTAATATCAATATACTGACGTTTCGACTTGGTCACACAAGCCATCCAAGTCGAAACGTCAGTATATTGATATTAAAAGTTTTTAACACGGATGAACCCGCAAAATATGTATTTTATATATTTAACCCGTGCAAATCTTCGTTTTAACATATATATATATATATATGATTAGTGACACAATGACCTCGTGTTTTTTAAGAGATCCAGTGTTTGTGGCTGGTCTTTAGCAATATATCTAGTAAGATACACAGGCTTACTAATTAGTTGACCATCCTAGTATAAATATTTATTTTTTCAAGAAATGAATGTATAAATAGGAATAATACTCCAAGCCATTTATTTTACTGTAACCAATTTGACTCATCAAAATGGGATAATCAGCGCGATCATCATTATCAACAGAGTTACTTATCATTTTTTAAATTCAATTATATATACTTGCATATCTAGTGAAAAGATGTGATGCTTAATAGTTTTTTGATAATTTTGATAATTTTAGAGAGTCAAAATTTAACCGTGGTAAAATTCCAATAAGTAGGAATTAATACTAGGATAAATGATCATAAACTGATCATGTTATCTTCTGCCACGGTAAGTAATGTTTTACTACTTAACAAAACAGTACTTGTATTTAATTTTTTTGTTTTTTGATATGACCAATATGGGGTTATATAGATATCATTGCAATATGTAATGTAATGGTGAGCTCAATCCTGCAGTAATCATAATTGAAAATTTGAATTCAGTTAGAATTAATTTTTTCAGGTAATTGAACACTTTCATATGGATTTTTTCAAGTAGTTATTTTTATGTAGAAAATAAAATAATGAAGAATAATCTTTAATAATGATATAGTTTGTTTATCCATTTTTGTGAAGATTGAAAATATAAATTATGAGATTTTTATGTATCATTACTATTGTTTTCAATCATTATCAATCCACTAGATAATGGAAGGTGTTCCAAGTTTAATACAGTTTCTCTGATCTCTACACTCTTTTTTTGGAATTCAACATAGGACTTTATAACTAGTCATTGTATTATCATCTGTTCTAGCAATATGTCCAGCCCAGCCCCATTTCAGTAATATTTGCTTGTTTTCTGAATCTTGTATTTAGTTTTTGATCTCTTTTTGTTAAACCTAACATACATTTTTTTCATACTTTATTGGGTAATCTGAAATCTCTATATTCCTTCTCTGCTAAATGTCTTAGATGCAAATCCATAAGTAAGTATAGATAAAAGTATCATCTGTTTCAAACACATTTTCTTTTTAATATTAATTTCTTTGCATCAAAAGCATTCCATTATATTTCCATAAAACCACGATATTTGCAGTTGTTACTTTTTTTTAATTCATAGTTATCGATCCTTATTTTCTTCTTCTGAGAAAATTCATCGAACATTACTTTAATCTTTTTAGCATTCATCTTTAGTCCTATTTTGTTACTTTCCTCTGATAATTCTTGCAACATTTTTGAAGCCCTAAAACATTATTTTGGTGTCACTATATAATCTAATCATTGCTATTACATTTTAATAAATATTTATCAGAATATGATAATACCTTGGGTCTATCTCTTGATAATTCTATGCTTTAATCACTGTAGAAAAGCTTATAAAATCAATCATTTTTTCATAATCCACAAATCCAAAATATAAAGGCAACTCATATATATTGATCCTTTCTTTAATTTTCCCCAATACTTGAATGTGACATACTGTGCTAAAATCATTTAAATCCAACTTGTTTCTTTGGTTGCTTAAAATTTTATGTGAGTTGTCTTACATTTACCTTGCTAAAGATTTTGTATAGAACAGATATAAAACTGATAGTTCTGTAATTTCTAATGTCTTTTTTAATCACATTTCTTAAAAATCAAAATTACGACTGCATTTTCCCAATCATTTAGTATATTCTTATTATTTAGACATTTGGTATATAACTGTTCCAACCAATTGTCTATTTCTTCATCAGCTTTTTTTTAAGATATCGATTATAATTATATCATTTCCTGGAGATAACCTTTCTTTATAGATTTAATCAAATTTCTTATTTAATTTAAAATGTTGAACAATTCAGAAAATATAATCATTGAAGGAAACATTTTGCTTTCTTGTTCTTTAATATTATGTAATTCTTTATAAATCTCTTCCACACAATTAATGATTCATCTTTTTTTTTTAGTAATAATTCTTTTTTTTTTTTTGTAGAAACAACTTTTTCTTCAAATACTTAATATTGTTTTACACTCTGAAATTTTTATTCTTTTTTTAATTTTCCTTACCAATTCACAATTATGTTTTCTTATATCATTATTGTCTTTTTTAACTATTTTACAAAGTATAGATATTCAATTCTACTTAAGATATCTTTTTTATATATTTTATTATTTCTTCATATATTATTTTGTCTTAGTAGAAAATTTACTGATATATTGCTGCTTTTTGCATCAGTTACCTTTATCACAATTATGAATAGCATTCCAGTTCTCTTCTTATTGGTTTCATTCAATTTCAAACCATATACAAAATATATTAATATTTTAAAATTATTTGCAAGTTCTAATTTAAATTCACTGGAATGTTTCTGAGAATTAGGAATAGTAATTGTTCATACATTTTTTCTTAATATTTTTTTGTAACCTGTTTATCTATTAAGAATATTCCAATCTTGAAATATGTATTTTCTATTAGTAAAAGTATCCAATTCTGCTTACTTTTATTGAGATGCTTTCAAGTTCGCAATTTTCTGAAATAAAAAAAATATAATGTATACTTCCTCCCTCCTGCAAACTCCACAAGTCTGTGTTCTCTCTTATTTTTATCATCATAACCAAATTTAACAGCACTTTTATCTTTTAATTGTTAACCAGTTTTTGCATTAAAATTTCCTATGACAATTTTGAAACATTGTTAAGTCTGATCAAAAGCATTTTGTACATACAAATGAAAAGCCTTTATTTTTTCATTATAATAAGAAATGAAAAGCCATTGGGACATAAACTTGATTACTCTGTATTAAGTAGCTTCCATTAATTTAAATGACTGATGTGTTGTTCTTTTTTGTTTTACTTAAAATGAATCTCAATCCATTTGTCTTCCAATAGTTATGCCATTGTAGTATTACATTTCCACTTTTGAAATTTCAAGTTTGTTCACTTCCTTCACAAATTCCAATAATGTCCCATTTTATATTAGACAATTCTTTCAATTCATACTATCTTTCTTCATTTTAAAGAGATCTGCATTTGTAATTACATAAATATATAGTCTCATCAAATGGCTTCTTGTATGCAATCAGAGATTTTTAGCACTCTCCATCTTCAGCTGCTTATGCAGTAACTTTAGTTGGTAAATTTCTAGTCTCTCAAAAATAATAGCCATAATTTAGTTGTCTGTTATGATTGTAAATAACTATACAAAAATTGTCATTCACACACACATACATTTGTTTTATATTCAAAAAAATTCAATTGATATTTCAATTAAGAGATTTCAGGCAATTGCAAAGAATACTATGATGTTTCTTCATCTTAAACTCAGAGATAAAAATCCAATAAATTCATCATTCCGGATGATGCATGTAGTGAAAAGATGTCCATTTATTACATGAACAATTATATAATTGTAATAGCTACAATGATAAGAAGGTATTGAGTAAACATTAAGAGGTTTTTTCTGTTCAATTTCTTTAAAGTCTCAAAAAGGAATCAAAAGTTCTACTTTCAATAACAGCTAACTACGTTCTGCAACCCATTTGTATGTATGTAGGCATGTACATAAAATAAAGAGCTATAATTAGTTTAGTTCCTAACATATTTAAAAAATTTAATATTGTTTAAAGAAATTAAAAACAACATTACAGTAGGACAAAAACTATACTAAAGAAGCAACTGTGGTATAAATAATATGTGTGTATTTTTCAGATTTACCTATGGTTCACCAGTGCTCCTGTCAATCATTACAAATATATTTATTAGTGTATATTTATTCTAACTCTGGATGTTACTAAGTGTATAAAAACTAACCTTACCCAGGAGAAAATGTATATGAAATTATGTTAATAGGTTAAACACTACATATGTATATAACTAATCATGAATATATTCAAATTTTAAAACTAATCAATACACAGGGTCAATATATAAAATGTAAACATGAGTATTTCAGATGAAGAGAATCAAGTGTTTCAAGGCTCAATCATTTGATGAAGAAATTTTTTTTGAAATGCATATATAGTGAGAAAGATGTTCTGAGAATTTATAGTGGGAGATTGCTGAATAGTCTTCAAAAATGAAGAGATTCTGGTAATATTTGAGATCTGATTGGATATATTTCAAATAAATTTTTTATAATGCTAAACTGGCATTTATATAGCAGATTATAGAATAACTTTTGTTAAAATTAAAGGGCCAAACATGCCACCTAAACATGCCATCTAGTTTAAAAAGCATAATTTACAAACTTTATGATAAAATAAATTTATCTTTTATCTGATACCTAGGCATTTAAATAGGACCTCACTCAGATAATGATAACAAGAAAAGCAAAATTTTTTAAGTACTAGCTTCCATCAAATCAGTTGAAATTGATATCTATAAGAAAAAAATAATTGTTAACTAATAGTTTTGCTAACTACCATAATCCAATATATAATACAGTATATACAATTATGCAAATGCTAAAATGATATTCATATAACAAATTATAAAACAACATACATTTTAATAAACTAACCGAACATGCCATCTAGTTTGATTTTGAAACTAAGTGACATATTTGTCTGTAGCTAATTTAAGTATAAATTGATCTATAATTGTTTTATATATATATATAAACAAAAACTACTTTCCAAAGGAAATATACAGCTTAATATTTCAACCAACTAGCCTTTTAGCCAAATTATTAAAACAACTGTATAGATCAAGTAATTGTATTTTGTTTATATATATATTTACTACATAAATATAAACTCCGCAATTAATATTATATAAGTCATTGAGATTAATAGTGTTATTAGATAGAGTGGAGAGTGGTGGGTCATGTGAAAGTCTGTGCTCATATACCCTATATATTACATGTCTGTGTGGGAGATGATAATCCCAACTGATGATTTCTGGTTTAGCATGAAATACGTATATTGGTGATTATTTATCTTTTCAGCATATATGTGCTTAAGTGTATCAGTGATATTAGATAGAGTGGAGAGTGATGGGTCATCTGAAAGTCTGTGCTCATATACCCTATATTACATATATAGACACACAGGTATATAATAAGCATGTGTTTCAGTTATTACATTATAGAGATGTCTGCCCATCCTTGCACATGTATTAAATGGATTATGTCCTGTACATGTGGGGTTCAGATTGACTTTAGGTCAACATGGGTGTGACAAGAATCTCGGCCTCAGGGTGGCCTTTGAGCGTTCCATCATCAGATTTTCAATTGGATGGATGGTTGAAGAGTTGGAGGGTGTTGTAGATTGGAGCCTGTCCATTAAAGTATGAAGATTGTCTATCTTAATATATATCTGAGCACTTATAGTATATATGTGTGGGAGATGATAATCTGGACCAACTGATGATTGCTGGTTTAGCATGAAATACGTATATTGGTGATTATTTATCTTTTCAGCATATATGTGCTTAAGTGTATCAGTGATATTAGATAGAGTGGAGAGTGATGGGTCATCTGAAAGTCTGTGCTCATATACCCTATATTACATATATAGACACACAGGTATATAATAAGCATGTGTTTCAGTTATTACATTATAGAGATGTCTGCCCATCCTTGCACATGTATTAAATGGATTATGTCCTGTACATGTGGGGTTCAGATTGACTTTAGGTCAACATGGGTGTGACAAGAATCTCGGCCTCAGGGTGGCCTTTGAGTGTTCCATCATCAGATTTTTAATTGGATGGATGGTTGAAGAGTTGGAGGGTGTTGTAGATTGGAGCCTGTCCATTAAAGTATGAAGATTGTCTATCTTAATATATATCTGAGCACTTATAGTATATATGTGTGGGAGATGATAATCTGGACCAACTGATGATTGCTGGTTTAGCATGAAATACGTATATTGTTGATTATTTATCTTTTCAGCATATATGTGCTTAAGTGTATCAGTGATATTAGATAGAGTGGAGAGTGATGGGTCATATGAAAGTCTGTGCTCATATACCCTATATTACATATATAGACACACAGGTATATAATAAGCATGTGTTTCAGTTATTACATTATAGAGATGTCTGCCCATCCTTGCACATGTATTAAATGGATTATGTCCTGTACATGTGGGGTTCAGATTGACTTTAGGTCAACATGGGTGTGACAAGAATCTTGGCCTCAGGGTGGCCTTTGAGCGTTCCATCATCAGATTTTCAATTGGATGGATGGTTGAAGAGTTGGAGGGTGTTGTAGATTGGAGCCTGTCCATTAAAGTATGAAGATTGTCTATCTTAATATATATCTGAGCACTTATAGTATATGTGTGGGAGATGATAATCTGGACCAACTGATGATTGCTGGTTTAGCATGAAATACGTATATTGGTGATTATTTATCTTTTCAGCATATATGTGCTTAAGTGTATCAGTGATATTAGATAGAGTGGAGAGTGATGGGTCATCTGAAAGTCTATGCTCATATACCCTATATTACATATATAGACACACAGGTATATAATAAGCATGTGTTTCAGTTATTACATGTCTATTAAGTAAATTAAATACTCTCAATTCAAAACACAAGATAAAACTTTTTTAGAGACCAGATTGGAACCTCTTATTCCTTTATCTTAATCTTAAGTAATTAAAATAATATAAATTAAAATAATATGAAACAATTTGAAATACAGCTTTAATAAGGTAGTGTTATTGAATTAAAATCTTTATGATTTCTCTTCAAAGTGGTTAACCTTTATATATAAATTGAGATAAAGAGAAAAGATAGACTGATCTTTTCTATAAAAAAAGTTTATCTTGTGCTTATGATTGAGAGTATTTTATTTATTTAATAGACCAGTGTTGAAGTATTAATCTCAATGTATACACACACATGCACACATACGCGTGAGTGCGCACACACATATATATATATAATTGGTAAAAAAAGGTTGCCTTGGCAACAGTTTGAAATTTTTAATTATTATTAATATTGGGATTGTCTAAGTGTTGACTGGATTTTAATGATATATATATATTAAGAGTATTTTATTTACTTAATAGACCAGTATTGGAATGTTAACCTCAATGTATTATATATATATAAAATGAATCTTGTCTATTATTATAAATAATATAAAAAGCATTACAACAACATGTAAAATTTAATATTTATTTTGTAATATATAAGGGATTCAAACACAAACTTTCACACGACCCTCAACTTTCCATACCATCTCATATTGCTACATTAATAAGGAATAATAAGTTCAAGGATTCAGCAATGACTCATGTGTTCTGGGCTTGAACTCAATAATATATTTGGTGCTCTAAACCCAAAATTATGGAGGGGGCAGCATTAATTAATAGTGGATCCATCAGAGATATAGCAAGATGTTATGCACATTATGTGCTTTATAAAGATGCATTTACCACACTTATAACAAATACTAAAATGTATTTTTAATAACTAAATAAATGTGCATAAATTATATATATATAGTTTCGGTCATTGAAACTACTTTATTCCAGCTCATAAATTAACATACGTAAAACATGCTAAAAGGTTTAGTTAAAGTAATCTAGTTTACAGGTTAAATCAGAGTTTGTAATAATAAACTAAAGAGGAGAAAGCATATATTGGGCTTTAATTAATTTATTAATACTAAGTTTTTATAATATCATTCTTGTGAATAAATAACTAGATATAATTCATTATCATGCAAGCCTGAATGGTTTCATTGCCCAAAATTAAAACCTTTTATTTTAATTAAATTTCTAAAGTAAAAAGTGTAAAACCATTTAAAAATTGTTTATAAGAGTACGTGTATTAACACACATACTCATTTATGTTTAAAAATGTCATTTTATTTGTTTTTGCTATAAATTTGATTTCTAAATTAGTTTTCTTTTATTTTTTTTAATTAAAAGCAAGCAAACTTTTTAATTGCATTCTTGTTTCTTTTATTTTAATAATTTTAGTTCGATTTTAAAAGTGGAGGTTTAATTTTGTGTTGTTGTTATCTTTCTATAAGTTAATCCCTGGTTAGAATTCTTCATTAAGGTTGAGCAGGAGATTTAGATTTGCCCTGACCTCAGGCTTAGAAATGAACAACAAGGAAGTTTATGTAAGAGATTAGAGAGTATAAATAACTCCAAAAATTTGGGTCATTAGAGATTATTCTTGGCTGAGACAAACTCTTGAAAGTGAGTGATTCAGCTATTTATGACTCCACCATTTGCTTTATAT
The DNA here is from genome assembly GCA_028023455.1 of Epiperipatus broadwayi. NCBI lineage: Eukaryota > Metazoa > Onychophora > Udeonychophora > Euonychophora > Peripatidae > Epiperipatus > Epiperipatus broadwayi. Next base: position 100,531 of record JAQFVV010013497.1, on the reverse strand, counting down.
TAGCCTGCTGAGATGCATATGATTAATAAAAGATTTTGTTTCTCAAAGATGTCAAAATTCACTGCTTTACATTTGCTAACCTACAACATGCCCTGCTAACAAACTCAGGATGGACCTCTGAGTCCAAGCTGTTCTTTCATTATGCCATGAAGGTCTAAAGTAAACAGGATCCCAAAATATGCCTCTACACTTGCCATCATCATGAAGAGAAGACACCTGAATGATGAACTTATAATAAAAGTGTTCACTCTTTAGAAAAACTACGTGAACTCTGCTTTACTGTAAGGTAAAATTTTTATTCTTTCTAGGGTAAATAAATTTCTTTTAATTAAATCTTCACTCAATCTAAAATAAGTGTGGATGTATAAATTTTTATTAATTATTTAATCTAATATTTATTATCTGTATTTGCTTTTCATTGTATTTTGTAGTATGTCTTGGAATCTTCATTTTAAGATTCCAGCTTGTTTTCCATTTCACTTATTGGAGAGTGTATTGTAAGATTATGCTTTTATATGCTTAATATGTCTTCCTTTATTTTACTAACTATTGTGAGATTATGTTTTTATATGCTTAATATGTTTTCCTTTATTTTACTAACTATTGCTAAATGCTTTAACAGTTTTTTGTAATTTTAATTTGCTCACCTATCCATATTTTATTGTCCAATAATTAATTTAAATATCCTCTGTTTGCACTTTTGTAAACCACAAATCTTTTGGCTAGCAGTTTATCAAGTATATTGTTCTGTTTTTTTTTCTTGGTAGAGATTTTATTTTCTATAGTTCAGAGTACATAGTCCATAATCTTCCCTTCTTGGGTGATACTGACCTTGACTAGTTTAAACGTACCTGACCATTAGTGTTTTGCAGAATTATGACATTCTTAATTCCTAAGTTTTTTCTCTGGGCTAAGAAAAGCTCATCTGCACTGTTCCATTGGTTCTCCACACACATCCATCTTTCTGTCTCTATAAAAGGAATGGAATTGATTTAGGAATGACTAGTAGGAAGATACTCTTAATTCCCATTTAAATTCTAGGTGATAGAATGTTTCTTTCTGCTAAGGAATTTAATGTTTTCATATTTTCAGCTCATATACACTCTGATAAATTAACTTATAAAAATCTAGGTCAAAACATTAGTATTTCATTTGCTAGATTTATTTGCTCTGTTATTTTCTTTGCTTTAAATTTATTTGTCAGAGCATGTACTGAAAATTTAGTTTGGAAAATTATTTGTAATTCTAATTATTTCATTTTCTTGATAAATGCTTGGGCAGACATAACTGGTTTCCTAATTACTTACCTGTCTCCTCTTGAAACTTTTTAATTTTTATTCTCAGCTTAGTTTTGGCCAAATGTTTGGTTGGTGATTCACCCATATTATATGTTTGTTTTCCTTAAATCAGAGATTTAATATTTTATTAATTTTAAACCACTTTCATTAGAGTATTTTCTAATTTTACTATTTCATTAAATTGAAGATGTAAGTTTTCTCCCATTTTATAATTTATATTCTGACACATTCATTAATTTTTTTGTGTGTTCTTGCATTGTAATCAACCTTGGTGATCTTAAACATGATTTGTCCATGCAACAGTCCTGTGGCAATATGACATTATTAGTCAATAAGTTAGTGAGCGTTCATCCACACTGGTTTCATTGATTCACGCAATTAACTTTCCTTACTTTTCATTTTAGAACTTTTGAATAAGGAAACCAGTGTTGCAAATTGTCAGCTAAAAGAAATTTGTTCCCTTCTTTTCTAATGCACTATTAGAAAATTAGTCTGTCTGCCAGAGCATTGACATTTTATTCTTTCTACTACACATCTGATATAACCATATTTGTTGTGTGCAAATCTTTACTTTATAATTTTACATTTCTCTTAATAAAACTTTAAAATTGTTTAAACTTAATTTGGCTGAGTTTGTCTTAGTGCTTCTATTTCTCAATTGTCTGAACAATATTTAAGACCCCTTGCTTTCTCCTTGAGTCTAGTCAGCATAAACCATCATCACCATCCACTTTTGATCACAGTAAACAAATTTTCCAGATATGTAATGATCTGGTGGCACTCTCCATGATTAAAAAAGGATCAAGTGTCCGGTGCAATACATATAGATAATATAGGTATCAAAATGGAAATGTATGTGTGTTCTAAAGAGCAGCATGAATCAATTACTTGACAGTGTCTAGTCATCTTTTTAAAATGGCTAATATTACTCATCTCTACTTTGAATCATGGCATATCATAAATATCAATGAATTAAACAATATAAAATAAAATAGGCATGACTGCAGATTAGAAAGTATATAGAAATAATAACTGAATACAGTTTTTATAATTTAGGAGAATTATTAACAATGATTATTTGTTTAATTTGAATATAGGCAAGATTGTTACAGTGTTATTACTAATTCAAAGTTACATTAAATTTATTACATAGTTTAATTTTAGTTTACAGAGTTTAATTATTAAGAAATTATTTAATTTTATAAATTTATGAACATTCAACATTCTAGCTAGCTTAAGAGAATTATTACATTAGTTTAGTTTAGGATTTATTTTATAGAGCTCTGTGGGAAGAAATGTTACCAATCTTCTTCTAGCTGAGGCATCCTTTGTGATGTTTGGCACTGACATTCTCTGCAGGGCTGGCTTGTCTCCAATGTCTTTCTGGAAGGCTATTGATTTTGAACTTCTCCATTATCATAGACCAGTCTCTTAAAGGAAAATGGCAAAATTTGAGTCTTCTAGCTACTTGTTTCCATTGTTAAAATGAGCATAGATCCCCAGCAGCATTACATTTCAGAATTTAAGAGAATGAACTTTAGTGCTTAATTTTGGAGGTTTTTATATTAACTCTTTGACTCCCATCTGCCAAAGCCATGAACTTGTTTACAATTGTTTAGTTTTAAAATTTAAGTTTTAACAGTTTTATTAACTTTAGAAAAGTCAAAAGTGAAGCCTAAGTTATTCATAAAATAGTGCAGCTTGACTGTCTTTCTTTTGTCTTAAAATTTATTTTAGAATTTATTTTAAAATCCATTGTTGGTTCCCACACAAATTAAACCAGGTGCATGTGGTGGGATAATTTCCAAGAATCAGGTAATATTTTAAAACTGATTTAAGTTCTGTAAACATTTTGCTATATATGTAATTCTGTCACCTCAAGAATTGAGATTTATATGTGAATTCTAAGTTAGAGAAAAGAAAATTGTACATCTTTATTTTAATAAATTAAAGATAAAATAATTCAAAGAGCGTTACAATGCTTAAGAAATCTATTACATGCTGCTTTTTTCGCATATATGTAGGTGCACTCATATACATACAACAATGTTTACACAACTTACTTTTAATTTATTATACAATTTATAACTAAGTATACACATTATATAACAAGATGCATACAGACATTAATAAACCTTTATGTATGCAGATATATAAATATAAGCACATATATGTAAATATACATTCTACATTAAAATATGTTAATACATGATAATGCACATAGGGTTGGTTGGGTTTGAACTGAAAGTAAATGCTACTATGAAACATAGTAGGTGAAATAATATGCTAGACAAGAAATTGTCATTTCAATATAGAATACAAAGTTCTTAATTGTCATAAGTAACAATACAATATATGCCAGTTATAAACAAAGTTGGCAATTAGCCATGAAAGCAGTTATAATAGCAAATAGTTTTTATGATAATAGATACTCATGAAAATGGTCAACATACCATGTTATTCCATAGGCTGAGTTAAAGTCTTATAAAACTGTATTTTACACATTTTCTTTTCAAGACATTGGCAATTGGTAATGGAACTATCTTCATAATAAAACAGTTTAACAAATTACACTTCTAGTGCAACATTGAGTAGTTTTTATATTACAATTTTACTATAAAATTAATAAATAGGTAAATAGAATGGGGCAAGAAATAATAATTAAGAAACCACAATATAAAGTTGGAATTTTTGTGTAGTTGAAATGTTGTTACTTGGCATGATACCAAATTCAGTTTGTAAGTAAAATTCCAATTGAATTAACTTGAACTATAAAAGTATTTTTTAAATCACCAAAGCCTGACCATAAGCAGATAGAAATAATAAGACTACAGACAAATTTTAAATCAATATTAAAATGCTGTTTTGTATTAGGAAATAACATACAATGAGTTCCTGCTATTAACATGTGAAAAAGAAATAAAAACTACACCACTGTTAGATCTCAACTACAATTGAATATTGTACCCAGAAAAAATATCATTTAGACACACAGTCACTGCATGTAGAACAGTCAAGGTTATAACCCTGCATAAGACAACTTGAGAATTTTTGCAATGACTAAACTAACTTCATCTAGAAGGAAAATATTGTAAATAAGTTCAAGATGATTAACTTTAGTCCATTATAGAACACACATACAAAGCTGATTGGAAACAATTGGTCTATAGACCAATACCATTTTCAGCTGGAAAGAAATGGAGGCTGGAGGCAATATTTATAATTACCAAGATTCTTAATTCAATTTTACATTGCAATTTGTATATATATACCACAAATTCAAGCTCAATATCAGAAAATTTGCCTCCATGCTGATACAGTTAATCCAATATATATATATTCAGTAATAGAGATTGTAGTAATAATAAAGCAATTATAATAACTTGATTGTAAATTTACCAATAAATAACTTCACATGATCACTATCTCTTATACTAGCACCTAATTGTTTATAAACAAGGCAAAACTCTCTATACAGTACTGCCACCCTGTGCCAAACAGAGTAATCAATGGATGCCAGAAGGCTTGTGCATAAAATCCCTATCTAATGCCTACTCAACCAATATCCCCAGACTAGTTTCTGGCTTGTGGCCTTTGTCAATGAGGAGCTTTGGATCTGAGAACACTGCACCTAGATCTTAGGATTTAATGCACCCTACAGTAAAACTATGAGAATGAAATTGATTGAAAGTACAAAAATATTTTCAATCTAAGCTCAATAGCTTATATTATATAAGTCTGAACTCAGTTCAGCACCCATACATTTTGGTGTCTTTGGCTCTTTAACAACCATAGCCACCACTATCCTATTAGGCAGGACAAGTCAGAAACTAGTCTGGGAATATTGGATGAATAGGCATTAGATAGGGATTTTATGCACAGCCTTCTGGCATCCATTGATTACTTTGGTTGGCACAGGGTGGCAGTACAGTATAGAGAGTTTTGCCTTGTTTATAATAAATAACTTGAAAATCCTTCCTTAACCTAACTATCCAATACTGTTGAAGTCTGTGAAATTACTTACTAAGCATTATAATGGAGACTTGTACATTAGAGTGACAGTAAATGCAACTTAATGGACTTAAACTATGTGTGTTTAAATAAATTCTGAATTTAAATGAAAAAAAAAAAAAGATACATCACTCTTTATTGTACCTGAATTTCTTGTTCAAACACAATATATTTGTATATATATTAGAACATAGTAATTATATGATTACAACTTAATCTTAAACCAGGATAGGCTAGATGTAAATGAACAGTTAATCAATTAGTAAATCACAGGACATTCAAACTCCAGAAATCACAACTGAACTTGGATCCGCGTACCTGTAATTTTTGACTCCTAACATGGTACCACATTGCAACTAAAAAAAAAGATAATACATCAATATTAAGAACTGTGTGCGTTTTATTGATGCCAAACAATTGGGGAGATAGTAAATCTATTTCTAGCAGATAATTTAACACCCCTCCCCCCCCACACACACAGAAAATGTTAACATTTATTGTAGATGTTTATTTAATTTTTGTTACAATTTTAAATTATGAGAAAATATTGTTACAAAGAAATATAATTAAATAATTTAAAAAAAAAAAAAAACTTTAAAAGTATGTAGTTAAATAAAACATTCGTAACAAAATGAATTACATCACAAAGTTCAAAATATTTTTAAAACATTTGTTTATATCTTTATTTACATTATTTATTTTAAACAGAGTTTATTCATCTCCCATCCGTTTCTAAGGGTAATAACGTATTTTTCTTAGATTGTACTTTGTAGAATTCAGAGTGATTTGATTTTAAACAATATCTATTCATCTAATGTAGTCATCTGTCAAAATTCGTTATAAAAATGTTTGTCTATAGAACGCAAAGCATTCTGGAACAGATCTGGGTTATTTTTATTTAAATCTTTTCCTTAATAATAATGAAATAGTATATTCAATAAAACGTCATTTGTTTGCATTTGAAGGGGTGGTACAATTTTATGCAGTTACCATGGTTATTTGCATCAAGACAATAAATCTAAAAACTGAAGACTATAAAAACAATTAAATAGATTTATTATAACTATTTTATAACAAAATATAAACAACAGAAAACAACTAGATAAAAATATCGTATGAAGACTTATAAATCGAAGTCCTCATCTTTCAATTATTTTTTATTTTCAAGGTTTTATTTATTTAATAATATCTAAAGCTTCCAAAGCAGAAGAGAATGCTTCGCAACATTTTTTTATTTTTTAAACATTTAGAAAATTAATTATAGGGTTTACTTTTTTTTTAAAAAAAAAGAATAAATAAAAAGACTAGGAAAAATTTTGCATTTATTTAAAATAAACTGCAGCCTGAAATTTAATTTTAAAAATAAAAAAATGAATATATTAAAGTACCCTGTTTATATTTTAATAAATATTTTTTTTGTAACCTCGCTCAATTAAAAATACATTAAGCAAATTAATGTTTTGTTTTTATAAACTAGAAAAAATATTTTATTTTTTAAAAGTTTAATTCCTACACAGAAACAGTTTTCATTTAAAAACAAACTAACAGCGTCAACATTTCAATTTTTCGTAATTATTATCTATTCATTGAAATAGTTTTCTAGTAATATTATAAATCAAGTTATCTTACGTAGAGAGATTACTAGGGAGTAAAATATATACTATAGTACTCTATAATAATTATTATAAATTTGTTATAATTGAATATTAAGAAAAGATAATAATATTTAGAACTTTTATATTACACTAAGTATGCTTTTGGAACCAGAATCATAGTGATTTTGTTTAGCTGTTGCAAATTATGCCTATATATGGACGTGATTTATTATGTAAATGAGAATTTAAATATTCCTTTTTTTTTATGATGGAACACATGATTCTTCTCTATTTATTGCATTTAAATCTTTTGCAATTGCACATGCTTGTTTATATCTTCATTTTTTATCGATTACTTTGGCACTGGCTGTGCTTACATTAGTAGGACTGAAATTATGACCAATAGAGAGCTCTTGATCAAAAAAGATCGGACCATATTCATTGTTTTGTTTAACCCTGTTGTATATATATATGTGTGTTGAGTTATTCTCATAGATCTATTCATATGCAATTCTCTGTAATACATAGAATTACAAAATGAGGCGCTGCATGTAATTTTATAAACCATTTGAGGGGCATGCTTCCTTGATATTTTTTCTTTTGAATTATTTAAGAAGTTGTGGTAAAGGCAATCTGAAGCAGAACTTGTACATGTCCATGCACATATTCCTTAGTTTTTCTGCTATTTTAGGGATGTATGGCAGGCTTATCCATGACTTTGCCAAATTCCGTGCAATTTTGTTTTTATTTAACTTAGTATAGAATTTGCTGATTGTTTTATTACAGTGTTTTGATTCCAACTGAGATTTGTGAGGTCAATGATATAATCAACGATATTGTTCTTCTTATCAGCTTCATCGGTGTATAAATTTATGTTTCTGTACTAGAAATATTTTAAACCTGCAAGCTTGTTTTTTAAAGGGACTCTTGATATAGGATGAATATCTTCTCTTATTTGAATACATTTTAGATTCATTTTGAAATCGAGATAGATGATTATTATGATGGTGATATTTGGCTTATACTTATATATTGACCCATTTTCATGTTGTTGTATTGTTAAATGTTTTTAGATAAAGTTAACTACATTTATACCTTTCTAAATACATTTAATTGTTATGAAAATATAAATAAATGTTTGAATTTTTCTAAAAAAACATCTAACAATTAATAAAACTAGATGATTGAAATTGTACAACATATAAATACAAATATTATGTATAAATAACTTAGCATTTTTCTTTCTGAAAACCTGACAAAACTAGCCTAGTTAATTATTAATCACTAAATGATAAAAAATATTTATCCTGTCTAAGCTAGAGAATAAAACAAAAATAGAAAATATTTAAAACCATCATCATATAAGCAATCTTTCCTTCATGTTTGGAAGACTTTTAAAAGGTCAGTAATAAGCCATTTAAAAGCTGTTTTATATTTTTATCTATAAAGATATGTAGAAAGAGGGGCTAGAAGATGGATATTGGATAAGTATGCAGAAAGATATATAGATAAATAGATGGATAAGTGAATGTGTATATATATCGATGAAATTGACAAGACAAACAGTGAGACAGATAAAAAAGACATTAAGAAAAAAATAGATAGATAAATGGATGTATAGATAGATGGATAAATAGGTGGATGAAATAATATATGGATAGATATATAAGTAGATAAATAGATAGATATATAGAAAGTTAGATAGATAGATGTATAAATAGATGGGATAGACTGACATATGCATCATTATAGTAAATGCTGATGTTTTAAAATTCATTATTAAAATTTATAATATATATTCAAATATATTTAATGAAATAAAAATCATTGTTTCAGATTTTGAATTTATACATTAATTTCACTAAGTTTAATAACATAAATAGTATCTAAAATAATTATGACTTTTATGAGAAATAAAAAGTAACTTTGGGACTAACAATTTTAGCTCCCTTCAAAAAATACTATGCAACTTATTTCTTTTTTTTTCATAACACTTTAAGTACTAAATTTAATTAAATACTAAATTTAATTAATATTGCTTTGTAATATTTTTTGTTATTTTACTTGAATATAATTATCACAGAAAATTGGATTTAAATTCTTAAAACTATTCTAATAATGCTAAATTAAAAAAAATGTATTGAAAATAAGATGCCTCTCATAACTTTAACATATATGCATAATTGTTTTTTCATGTAGGCACATAATTTTACAATAACAATATTTTATGATTTCAGTTATTACCCAAATTTAACAGTAGCTTCTAATATGCCTCCCCCCTAGTATTTCATTTTTACACTTAATCGAATATATAATTTTATAACATTTTAATTTCCATAGCTTTTTTCTTTGACTAAGTTATACTACTTTACTATTCTATTCTTGCCTGATTATTAGCTCATAAAATACTATATTGTAATTTTAAAATTCATGAAACATATTTAAAATAAAATAAATGTGTGTTACACAGGCAAAAATAATGAAATTACAACCACCATGACTAAAACTGATGAAGAGTCCAGATATTTATTTTCAAGAATAAAATCGGATAGATAATTTGAATGAAAATAAAATTTAAAAGTATGAGAGTGCACAAATAAGGTAGATTATTGATTGCTAAGTTTTTATATTGGGGTATAATAAAAATATATGTAAGAGATTGTGAACTGGACTAATTAATGAGTGCTGATTCAGCATCGAATGTTCATTTTGGAAATCATACATATTTTCACATCTTTGGTCATATATTTATGATTATATACATCCACAAGATGTTAAAGATATATAGAAAACAACTCCTATCTTGTGTGAGAGTAGTGTAGTGAAGATTATACTACATAAATATTATTAAGGATAGATTTAAGTTGATCTATTGCTTGTTACAAATAAATTTAAATATGAGTAATATATACAAAATGTATGTAAACACACATTTAGAATCATATAATAAATTGATTATTCAAACTGCAATTAAGCATGTAAACAGATCAATTTTAATATCAAAAAAGTATAATACTGAAGTAGTACATTGATTTGAGTGATTATCTATTTACAAGCATATGTATTGTATTTATTTTTATGAAATTAGACTCTTGGTTTAATATATATAATCTAAAGATTCAAAATTTCCTGTAATTTCAACTGTAGCTTTATATCTAACAAGCCAAATCAATTTTAAAAAAGTTAAAGCTGCTATTAATTTGGTTTGTTTCTTATTAGAGAGCCTAAGAAGATAACCTGAAGGAGTTTTGTGTTGGGCAAAAAAAAAATGGCTACAATTCAATATTATAAAATTAATGGCATGGATCTTCATATACAAAATAACACTTCAGAAGTAATGAAGAGCTTATTTATAGGATCAAATGATCATCTGTGTAACACATTGGGAAAGAAGACCATTTATAGCACATCCATAAATTAATTTAATTTAAGTACTAATTATTCCATATTTAACAAGCCTAATATTTCAAACAGTAGGAAAAGCAATGTTAAAGAGAAAAATCTTACATACCTAATAATTAATACACTAATAATATATAATTATTGAATATAATAAACTTCATAAGCACAGACTACATTAATACAATACCCCCTATTCTCAGATTGCCTTGCACATATAAAGTATATTCATTTGCTTTTACATAAGGATAGCTGATCTGCTATTAAGTCATATAAGGAATGAGGCTTTATCAAAATTTGAATTTAGAGAATGATCATTGTAATTAATATAATAACAGACTAGCTATTCTTGTAAGAACTAAGAAAGCAAATGTCAACGGAGTCATTTTGAGATTGAAATGGTGGTGCATTGATGTAGCCATTATATATATATATATATATATATATATATATATATATATGGCTATATATATATATATATATATATATATATATATATAATGAATGTTTAGAAGGAAATCTTGAATGGGTGGAGTAATCCATTTAAACCACCTTAATTAGAAAGCACTTAATCTGGAACAACTATCTCAGGCCAAGAGTCAAAGTAAGTTGATAGATGATGCATCAAAAAAGAGGATCCCTCTTTTAAATGCCATTTTAGATCTAATATAGAGATCAAAGTATTGCAGTTTACATTTATAGGTGCAATATATATATGCAATCAACCAAGGCTTCCAAGTTTTCATAATAAAAAGTTAGATTCGTTATAAATATTTAGGAGCATACTTCTTAATTTACTACATATATATATATATATATATATATATATAATGTTTTCACAGTTATATGATATAGATAAATTATTATTTTTTGGGGGTTAAACAGAAAAAATAATAATTTATATATGTGTGTGTGTTTATGTCTTTGTGTATTTATGTAAATCGATGTTTTATCATGCTCTCTTGCCAATTTATTGCTTATATATGTGCATTTATTCATACACAAAACTTAATGAATAAAGGTTTATGTAATATAATGAATATATTAACAATCACTGCAATTATTCCAAATTCACCATGCTCAACAAAAATATATATTTCATTGACTCAAGTACACATTTTAATTTTACATTTATTAATGACTTTTTGTTAGTGTCCTCCTGATTATTTTAATATCCCATTCACATCCATCGTTCAATCACAGTTAATTATTTTGACAATTGACTTAACAACATTTATAGTTATGCAGCTATCAAATTATCAAAAGCATTTTCTAATAAATGATGATAATATTTATATAAATTACAAACATGGTTATGTTTAAAAATACATAGAGATACTCTAATCACTTTTATATATTGATATAGTTCAAAGATTTTATGGCAGAATGGTCGGCACACTTGTAATGCTCAAAATCCAGGGTTGAATATTACCTAAGCAAAACTTTAAAAAAACAGTTTATGAGTTTTTTTCAGGGATTGAGCTCATGGCTAACTTTTAGAATCATATAATTGTTAGTTGATAAATGGATATCTAGTTTCTATTTATATTGGATGTAAGAAGTTTAGAGAGATATTTATTTTGTTGCGAGTAAATGACTTACACGAATACTGGTATCAATTTACAACAAATAATATCAATATTATAAGTTTTCTACAATCTATTTGAAAAAAATAATTTAAACAAAAGTTATGCCAGTATTTAAATCTGAATATATTTAGATCTAGGTAGTACTACACAGGACATTGACATCTTTTAAACTAGCTCACATTGAGATGGGTTTAAAAATAAATTAAATAATATTTTTACATAGTCTGATCTAACCTTAATTTATAATTCTAATATAAAAGTGATCTTTGTTTCAAAACCTGCAAAATTTATAAATACAGAAAAGAATTTACTTTGAAAAAATGCTTTCTGATACAAAATTTTAAGTGGCTTTAATATTCATAACAATTTCAACATTTTACACAAAGGCTTATCATATGATTCAATACTTTCATCTAGTTTATTTAATATCTTCATAAAAGGCAGAAAATAGTAGATTTATTCATGATAATGATATTGCTTTAGCCTCCCAAAGAAATATTTTGCAAAAAGATAAAAGTCTTTGATAATGATATCAAAGTCTGGGATATTTGTTACCCAAATATCTTTACTTCTGTTTCTGCAAAAACAGTGTATTCAATTTTCAATATACGTAAACTCATGCAACAGAAGACTCTTAGAAATAATTTTGTACCTTGAAATAATTTAGTCTTATCTTCCATTGAAGATTATATCTAACTTAATTTTAAAATTACTCTTTTTGAAAATCTGGCTTGGATAAAAGAGTGACACCAAGCTTCTAAAAGCAATTTACTTCTCAACTATATATTTTCCTGTTAAAACTTGTCTTTGCTTGGACATAAATATGTTTACATTAAACCTTTGGATATAAATTCAAATTTTATCATTACTACCAAAATACATTGCATGTATTTTAACTTACTCATTGTTTTACAGAAGTAAACTCTATTTATTTTATTCTATTATTGTCATATATTGTGAACCTGAATAATCAATAGATATTAGATTGCTTAGTAAATCAATCCCCATCCACAAATTATCTAGTTTTTTTTAAATGTCATAGCACCGGCCGGGACGCGAACCTGCAACCCAGGCAACTGCCTGCAAGTGCAAGGCAGTCGCGCTGACCTCTCGACCACCAATGCAATTACTCAAGCTAGCAGACATTGTAGTCACTTTCTATTTTTTATTCTTCACAGAAATTGTATAAAAGCTTTTATAAATTAAATTGTTTTATTTACCTGTGTAACTGAACTCTCATTATATGTCTCTCAGACAATGTAGGGGCAAATTTCTATCTACTTGTAATATATTATGTAGGGTATATGCTCATTGCATGATAATATATGACCCCCAGGCAAGATAGAAACAAATTTCTATCCACTTGTAATACCTTGTGCAGTGTTAGACATATTACATGATAATATAGATTGTTAAGTTTTAGTTTTTATTAGTGCATCACTCACTTTTACTTACACAATCCTATCACAACCATTCATCAACTCAGAGTGAGACAAACCCTTCATACTATAGACACATTAGAAATATACACTTTTTTCAAGTAATCCTTATAGAGCATGTTACATTTTAACTTCATATACACCTTATTTTAGATACTTGAACTTAACTTCACACAATAAATATTTAAATAATTTCCGAACTTCTATTCCATTGCACATCACTGAAACACTTGACAAAAGACATGTAAAAAAAATAAATTATTTCCAAAATGCACATATCATACTGAATCAGTACTCATCAGTTGGCCCATATTACAATCTCCTGCACACATCTTCATCATTTGTTAAGGTTATATGTAGATAGCAAATTATTATAGTTTAATTGATAGGTTTCAAAATTTCTGTGCTCACAACTTAGATACAAATCACTTATGGAAAATGCATTAATAACTTACTAATCATTTATTAAGCTAGACATTAACTCTTAGTCCAAATGTACTTTCTACTTATTCAATGAATAATAATATAACTGCAATGTTTATAGAGGTATCAACACCAGATTTCCTTGTCGATGTTGACAGTAATGAGAACTTTCACTACAGCACTCTCAAACAAAGTTGTAACTAGTTTTTATCAACTCTAATACACTGTAGAAGGGTGCAATACTTTTAATATCTTGTAGAGAGGTGCCCAATAATGCAATTATTTTACATCCGGTTACAAGATATTAAAAGTAGAAGATACCAGCCATGTCTTGTTTAAGAGTGGGGTAGTGAAATTTATCATTACTGTCAACATAAGTAAGCAAATCAAGTATTAATATAAACAATGCAGATAGATTATTATTCATTAAGAAAGTAAAGTGTATATTTGGACTGGGAATAATATCTAGTTTAATAATTGATTAATGGTTTGTATCTAAGTTGTGAGTGCAGACAATTTGAAATCTCTCAGTTAAACTCTAATAATTTGCTATTTATAAATATATTATGAACAAATGATGAACATAGATGTAGGAGACTGTGATCTGGCCTAATTTATAAGTGCTGGTTCAGCAAGAAATGTTCATCTTGGGGCCCCATGTTGCAGGGACATGTGATGGAATAGAAGTTTAAAATATATTTAAATATATATTGTATGAAGTTAAGGTTAATTACCTCTAAAATAATATGTTTATGAAGTTAAATTGTAACATGTCTCCATATGGATTACTTGAAAAGTGTGTATGTTTCTTATGCATCTGTAGTATAAGAGGTCTGGTCTGACTTCTGTATTGATGGATGACTATGATAGGATTGAGTAAGCTAAAGAAAGATAAATGATGCATTTTAAAGACTAAAACTTACAAAAGCTTTTATATAGATCAGACTTATCACAGAGTCAAGATATAGTTTTTTAAATGAGATATCACTCACATAAAGATCTTTTCAAAAAGTTATAGCATAAAAACTGTGCTTTTTATAAAGTCCCCAGTAAACTTGTTTTTCTGCAGAATCTACCACTAATGACCAACTAAATTTTATTTTTCCTAGATATTAATAGTCTTATCTTCATTTGCTCAGAATCATTACTTTGCTTATCTATTTTTTGGATAAAACTTCTATAGTTGTCAAAAATATCATGAACTGTGTGTATAGCTTATGACAGCTCAATATTTGCATACAGTGAAGAATTGAAGAAGTTAATATAGCTATGAGTAAATCTATTTTCGTATTGAAATCCCTTAAAGATCTATTTTCGATCTAAAAATAAAAATAGATAGCCATGTGCAATTTAATTTAATAATCTCAGGATTACAATATATATAATACCCTGCTTGGTTCTAGAGATGAAAATTCATAGAGCCTGGCATAGTCCCTAGCTTTACTAGTGCTTAAACTCCGAGCAGTAAACCATTTGATTTTTTTTCTTTTATTAAAGTACTTTTTTTTTTCCCACTTTAAAATATAAAAGTTATATATATATATATTGTTTTTGCCTTTTCAAGATTCATTTTTCATTCATAAAACAGAAAAGCTACAAAAAATTAAGACAGTTCGTTTTCAAAATATACACATACTGCTAAGTAATTGGTCACTTTTTCCATAGTAAGGCAAATAAATGTTCAACAAATTTTCTCGCATTGTGATTAGAGATTACATCTTTCTAATGTTGTTTAGATATATATTTAGGTATGTTAATTACATATTTAAGAGCATAGTTTATTAATCAAAATTTAATTAATAAAAAAAGTATATATGATTGCATTGTTTAATGTTTAAACTAAATTGATTTATATATCATTGCGTTGATTATCGATGTTTTAATATCAAGTCGATCGATTTACCATTATCAATACATGATGAATTGTTGCGATATTTGCATGATGACAGGTAGCACTTTTTTCTATACAAAATATGCTTTTATTAATATCATTCTTTAATTATTGTTATAGGTTTGAGATAACACAGATTACTTTTTGAAGCAACAAAATTATTTTGGAGGAAAAAATAATGTTAAAGTTTAAGAATAATGTTAAAGTTTAAGAATAATTGTCAAGCGTTGTTAGCCGAGAGGCATCGCAGCCGCCTTGCAAGCAAGTAGTTGGTTGCAGACGGTTGTGGGTTCGCGTCCAGCCCGGTACTGTGACATATGGGGGGAAAAAGTTTAAGAATAATTAACATAATCATAATTAAATTAAGACTAAAAAAACACCTATATTTACAAATGAACCTTTTCAGAATAACTTTAGTAAGCTGAAAAGAATTAGTATCAGAGTAATTGATCCGTTTTTTTTTTTTTTTTTAGATATTAGAGCAATTAAATAACGAATGTTTTATGCTCTGTTATCGGACCTAATGTCTTTCTGTTTTTTAAAAGAAGACAATTATAAACTTGTAGACTATAAACCATTAAAAGTATTAACTATAAAAAGTAAAGGGGAGGAGGGACAAGCACTTTATTTTATAAATTATTAAACAGAAACTGTTCTAATTTGCCTTAAATATCATATTTCATTTTTACTGAAGGAATAAAAACAATATAGAAGTGGTTTTATAATATTGATGAATCGAAAATAAATCTAATAAATATACTTTAAGCGTACTTTTTTATTTTAATTACCACTGATAAATAGATTGCCAAATTACAGCTGATGAATGCAGTTATTGGTATATTGTTTTGTAAAAAAAAATACTTACGGACATTTACTCACCAAGTCATGTAATAAGCGAAACTCAACAATTCTGTTCCATTGGCCAGACAGACTTTTTTTTTTTTTTTACTTCGGTAGGAATTTACCTAGAAATCAGACCATCATCATTAAAATAAAATACTCTAATAAAAAAAGTATTTCTACGATTAGTTTCTTAAGAGGTCAAATGACATTTAATCCATCAAAATGATAAGTTGAACATAACTATTATATTAACAAATAAATAATCGAATGCTTTATTTCTGAGAAGTTCATAAAAAGTTTGAGCATATGAAATCCTCAGATTTGAGTGGACATCCATAGATCTTGAGTTTCAGAGTCTACAATTTCATCAATTGTGATTAATCTCACAACATTGCTTTTTAAGTTTTTACAAATTGCTACAAATCTTTTTTTTCAGTTACTGTTGAGTTTTAATATATATATATATATCGAGAATATTAATTTGAATATTTTCATGGATAAACAATTATTTGATAAACACTAACAGATTACTCACATCAAATACTTAAAAACGAAATATTGATCTTTCTATTTATTTTTTGTTGGTTTCTATCAAAGTACATTGGAATGATCAAATAAAATAGTTTTATACAAAAAAATAATAAGTGCACCTTTTTAATAATATTCTCTGTTTTAATTTATAAGAATGTATTTGTTGTTTAAATTGTTCATTTTTCTTTTCCCCTCAATTTTTATAGACCATTGCCAAGACTTTTAAATTAATTTTTGCCATCAGTAATTTTTTACAACTGATATTGACTTTATTTAACTCACAGATTTTATTCAGGTTATCATGCTTTTTTTAAAAAAAATAGTCTTTCTTTAATGTATGGCCACACTGATAAATTTTTGTTAGAATTAAAATTTTATTGAAATTGATATATTTTTGTTATGATAAATTTTTTTTAGAATGTCATGCATGCTGGGTCTGCTTTCTTTTTTGCATTAGAAAGACCAATCATAGAATTAACATCAGTAAAAGAGAACACATTTTTGTTATTAGGCAAGAATTAACAAAACATGATTTCAGTTTAATAAAATTCAAATTCTAAAAATAATTGATTCCTGTGACACATATTACGAAGAGAAGATACAGAAATTTTTAGAAGGCATGATAACATAAAATAAATGCCATTTGGAAAAAGTTATTGAATAATAGAACAATGTTAAAAATTTCCCAAGCAATGAGCTTTGAAATTAGAGAGAAAGAAAAGATTAAATAATTGAAACAATAAGCACATTCTTATAATTTGAAGAAGAAAATTCTCTGAAGGTGGGTATTATCATACATAATTATTATCTACACTTCTTTTCTATAAAACTATTTTATTTAATTGCAAATTAATAAAACTATTTTCATTCAAACTCCAACAACACAGTTAAGATATAGAGTGACATTTCTTTCAAAATTTTGAGAAGTCTAATTAAAATAATTTTAAAATATATACATGAGTTTCCTGTCAATGAAAATAATGCATTTTAATTGTAATATTTATTTATTAATGAATATTGCATTCTACAAAAAAGTACTCAAGCTTAGAGCAATACTTCATAATTTAGAAATACATCTGATTAATATTTAAAAAAATCCTAGGAGAATGAATCCTGTTGAAATCGATTGTACATTACTGTATTTAAATGTGTCAGATGAATTTGTGTTCTTGCCAATTAATATGAAAAAAAAAATACACTTTAGTATGACTTATTTAAGTATATTAAAAAATAAGATATTAGATAAATTTTTATATGTTATTTTTAATCTAGAAAATAAATAAATAAATGAAAAGCAAATGAGAATTGGTTTTTTAATTTATAAAATAATTGTATACATAAAAAAATTATGTAGTTTATTATTTAATAATTTATTCTAGTACTTATAAATTGATTAAAAGTGAAGTGAGTAAAATAACTTTTGACTTTTTATAATCTACTTTGTATCATATAAATACAATTGTTCATTTGTTTGTTTTTAACTTGATAAAAATTTAATGTGATTTTAAAATTATCAAAATCTAACATTCTTTTTCTTGCCACAGTTTATTCTAATATATGCATATATGTTACAATGATATTTTTTATAGTTATATAGTGAAAATAAAATCTTATTTACATGATATCACATACTAGTTCTTAACATGTTATCTTGCCCAATCGATTATATGGTAACTCTTTATTTGGATTCACTACAATTACAAGATTCTATTTGTTATTAATTTTTCTTGTTAATGCTTACATGTAATACATCTTAAAAATTAATTTGTATCCTAGGTGTAAATTTGAAATATATAGTTTGATGTTATCTATGGCTTCAGATATTCATAAGAAGATTTAGAACCAAACTCTTGTATTATATACTTTAAAAATCAGCAGATAAATTGAAGACTTTTGTTATAATATTTTTATAATTGAATAAATATTTGAAATAAAAATTTAATGTAACATTTTAGTTATCTAAATAGAAGATTTAGTCTAAAGATTGATTTATTTTTACCTACAATTTATTATATAATAATTCATTAATTTTATCAAATTTCAATTTATTTTAATATAGCCCAAAGTTCTTTTTTTGTAATTAAGCTATCCTATCTTTAGAAACCAGATCAGCTGAAAAAAAAAACATTTATTAAAAAGAAAATTTCTGGAATGATTTCTATTGGCTGATAATCATTATATTTTAAGTTTAAAACATCTTTTGACATCTCATATATAAATACAATTTCCCTCTACCATTCCACTGTTTTTTTCTATATACGTATATATTTCATTTGTAACTATTTTTTATTGTTTGCAACCATTCTACTTTTGCAGCTTCCTCTATTCTGACCATCTGCTATATTTATTGTATTTGTAAAATTTGTTTCTACTTATTTATAATTTTTTATTTACATTATGTATTTTCAATGCATAATAGTAATTAAGTCTAACAAATTTTCCATTTTCAAACTAGTTTTCATTCAATGCTTTATTGCCATAGGTAAAAGTTAGATATTTGAGTAATTTTTAAAAAAAAAAAATTAAAGTTTATTTGTCAGTGATAGATAATGTTGCAATCTATGAAACTTAATGGCCAATCCAAGCTTTAAAACTCTCCTTCTTTAAACAGCCATTTTAATATCTATTGATCATTCTCCAGCTAAGTACAGAAGCTTGAGAATCTGTATTTTCTGAGAATAAATTATTCTAAGAATTGAATAAGAACCACACTACAATTACATTATAAATAAAGTACCATGAACATCCAATAATAATAAAATTGTCTTTGCAATTGAGAATTTAAAAAAGCCGGAAATAAATTTCTTAACTTTTTTCTAAAAAGATCTAATTATAATTTGAATGTTTAGTTTAAAATTTATCTGGAATAATCAATTGGTTTAACAACAAAACACCATGATTTTCTAAGCTTACTCTTAATATTCACTTCCAAGAACAATTGTTTTTACTCTACTTTAGAGCCAACTATTCAAACCAACAGTAATATCAAAAAATATGAACATTCACAGTTTAATATATATAATTTATTAGAACAAATATACATACATATTATACAATCAATAAATGCAATTTGACGTATAATTTATCCAATAATGAGCTGGTCATGCCAAATGATTGGACTCACATCCAGCTATATATATTAGCTTGCTATATGAGTTCTAGACTTAACTCTTCTGGCTGTACTAAACAGCTTGCCTAGTGCTTACTGATAAAAACAAAATACAAAACAAAATCTGAATGTAGATAATATAATATTGTTATCTAATATTTATCAACTAAACAAATTTACTATAGATGACTTTAGAATATAGTAAAAAGAACTACTCTTGGAAACTTTTAAATAGAAACAGCCAAATCATATTATATTGTCCTCTTAAAGAAATAATGGAAAAGGCATTACTCATTAGATTTACCAAATGTCAAATATAAGGATTTGATATTGCTGAAATCTTTACTTTAGTCCTAGCTGAAAACATCTAGATTATATATTACAGACCAATAATGAATGGTTAAATGGGTTAGTTACAGTACAGCTAATTAAAAAATCAAATCTAATTTTTTTCAAATTTTACAACCCAGAGATGAAGTCAGGATTTAGCCATGGAAGATATATGCACATATGTGTACATGTGAACTAAATAAACTGTCTGTGACAGATTAATAATTGTAATAATAATAAATAAAATTATAAAGTATAAATTTACCATTAAGAATGGTTATAAAAATAATTGAAAACTAGGAGACCTTTATGTAGTCTTTTTAATTGTTAGCTTTCCAATAACTAATTTTCTTTATTAAACTTAAAAAATTTAGTTATTTAATATGTATGACAAAAAATATTTTAAATTTAAATCAAATTATAAAAATTTAACATTGTGGAATTAATAAAAATATTGAATTGATAAAACAAATCATATTTTTTGTTTCCTAAGGGCTTCTGAGCAGTATTTTTAATTGTTATAGAATACAAATAAATACATTTTTTCATTCCTATTTAAATATTTAATATTTAATTTAAACAAAAATTATTATATCTTATACCATCCATATAATAATTTTTGGAAGGCATTCATAGTAGGTAATCAACATTAATCCTTTTAATATTGAATTTCAATTATCTTACACTTTTCACATTTTGTAGATCTGATGAAGACTGCATGGTACAGTTGAAACTGTAATCTATAATAAAAGTTTTTTGCTGAAAAGTGAAAAGTGTAAGGTTTTTGAAATTCAATATTATATATGAAGACAGTAAAAACAAAGAAAGAGGAAAGAATTTAGAAGGACTATATAATATAGTAATCCTTTTGTTAGCAGTCTCTATTTCAGTTTTTTTTTAGTAATTAAATAAAGTTGTGAATTAATGTGTAATACAATCTACTTCAAATAATTGGCTTCATAGTTTATATTTTGCACAATCCACCTCTATATCTTGTTCATTAGGAAATTGTAACAACTAATAAAAGTCAAATGAATTCTTTAAATTTTAATCATATTTATATTTATTTCAGCATACATGATTAAAGATTGAGGTTGATAGAGAAACTTTGTAAAATGTAATATATATACTTCTGAATTTTTATGGATTATTATTATGAATATGTATTATCCTATTAATACTTTATTATTTTATATATGCGATATTTATATGCTTATATCTAATATTTTATTTATATTTAATAAACTTTTAAAATGTTGATCAATTGTTTTTTAGCTTAAAAAATAAATTTTTGACTATTTTTAAAATAAAATATTTAATATAATAATCAATGAACTATATACAGTTATAAAAATATTTATAATATAGAAAATATATAAAAAAATATTAAATAAAATGTAAGTGCATTTTTGGTGCTAAACATCTTTTTCAAAGCAAGCATTAAAAACATTAAATATTATATACATTAAGGCAGAAGTTTGCTTTTAAAATGATACATGGTATCGAAAATGCATTGAAGTTATATTTGATGATCCTATTACTTTCTCCATAATTTATTATATTCCTTCAATGGCAGAGTTTCATAGTTTTAAATAATAATTGTATAATTAGTAACTTAGAAAATCCAATGATGTTCGAGCATGAAAATGGGAAACTGGTCATAATAATTCCTTTCAGCCAAATATATACATTTTAAAAATTGGGAATACTTTATTTATATTTCCAGTAATGAGCATTTTGAGTGTGTGCGTGTATGCTTGATGAACTGGGTTTTCTAAAATAATTTAAAAATAAAAAAAAACACTTTGAGTGCGTGTGCGTGTTTTATATACTGGATTTTCTAAAAAAATTTAAGTTGCAAGTATTTAGATGTTTTTAAAAATTAATTATTACACAAAAATCATAATTTACTATATTATATACGTTTAGTGTGGAAGTGATGGATGGATTAATAAAACTATAAATAAACGTACAATTTTAAAACATTTTTTCAAAGCTTGAAGTTTTTGAATAAACAAAACAATTTTAAAACAATCTTAGATTCTCTCTTGTCATTTTTTTTTTTTTTTTTTAGCAATAATCATTATATTTACTCATCGTTATTATTTTCTTTGTTGCTATAACTGCAAACAAAAAACCACATCTTATTACTAATTTTTGCAACCTAAAATTATTAAAATTGCATTTAAATTAATTTGAACAAAATTTTTAAATATCTTAATAATTAAATAATTCAGTGAGTTTTATTTGATAGCAATAGTTTGTCTCATATTGCTCCAATCACGAGTCATGTATATAATTATGATTAATTAATGAATGGCAAATAGTAATGATGTTGAATTAGTTTCTAAACATCAGCCTTTCTTAGTAGGAGGAACACCTTTTTCAATAGCTAACTAGAGAAATTGATCATATCATGAGATATCTATTGATATCTCAACCTACATAATTGTTTTTGTTTAGTTTATTATGTATATGTAATTAACTAATTAAACACTCACAATACTGAATTTAACTTAAGCCATTTATCAAAATTTTGCAATTCTTCAAGAAATATTTGATTTAAAAACAACTAATTTCTTCCATATATGTTTCGGCCATAACTAATATTATCAGAAGTATGGAAATCTATTAACACTCCACCATACCTAGTGAAATAATCTCTATTTAAATGTCTTCACAATATTCAATCTGACATTAAAGTTTGAACATAATTTAACAGTAATTTAACTAGAGTTTCCTTTATATCAGCTTAATGTTAAAAGACAAAGTAGAGTTTCTAACAAATTCCTTCTTTTCAAATAAATATTTAAGTATATAAATAATTAATTAAACTTCATATAACAATCAATATTAAATAATATTAATTTAATTTATATCATCTATAGAATTACTCCAATTTTTCAAGTTGTAATGTTTGATGAAAAAAATTAACCAATTTCCATTGGACATATGTTTCTTTTAGCTAGATTATTTACAAATGAGTTTGATAAAAAGCTTTATTTAGTCTAATAACATTACCTCTAAATTAAGAAGGCTTTAGTTAATTTACACTAAATTATATTCATACATTAATATCAGATTAAATGTTGTAAAGATGCTTAAATAGAAATTGCATTGCTACATTTGATAGATGTTTACTGTGTGAGGCTATTTATATATGATATGACAGAAACATATCTGAAAGATATATAAAATTTCCGTAGATACATACAAGTAAAATATGGATGAAACAGCTTCTAAATAGTCCACTTTAGAGCAAATATATTTCCACTAATATCTCTTAGAAGAATAATGAAGGATAAGACAAAAATATTTAGATGATGAAGACTTGATGAGCTTCTGTTCTTGTTTATCCTCAAATAAAAAATAAATAGATAATTATTTTATCACTTATATTGAAAGATTAGGTGGGATAGCTACAAGTCAGATATCTAAGAAAAATATTCAAATGTATTGAGATATCCTTCAAAGTTTATTTAGACTGAATTTAAACCCAGGTTGTAAGAAAGTATATCAAATGAATGCTTTATTAATGTGCCATGAAGCTTATGTGTGGAAAAATGTGTACACATTGTGACGTAATAACTTCTTTTATTATTTAAGTACATAAGGATAAAATAATAATTGAAGAATATTAGATTTGCATTGAACAGAAAAAAATTCTGTTAAGGGCATTGGAAATTAAAAATATCACTAATGTCCAGACGAAATTAAGAAATAAATACCACCAATGAATACTGCACATTATTAAAAAGTTTAAAATTGACGGTGCCTTGCAAAGTACCATAAACACTCACTATTTTGATAATTGCTGAATTAAAAAAATATATAGCAATGTAAACTTACTATTGTTCAATATATATATATTCTTATAAAAATAACAATTTTTTTAAGAAGCTGTCTTAAAACTAATGTTATTTTTAGTAAAAATCTAAATTGATTATCATTAATTCACTCCACATAAAACAAACATCACGTGATTTCTTCATTATAAAATTATACAATTAATAAAAATAAACATAGAAGATATTAAAAATCAAAAGCACTACAAATTAATCTGCAAATGACATATATTTTATACTCATATTTGACACCATCAATATTAGATAAATACATTGAAGATTATTACTAATTATTTATCAGACTAGAGATTATCATACGACGTAAATATGAACATTAAATTTGATTGAAAATCAATATGCAGTATCCATTCTTATCAATTAAATATAACCACTTGGTAACATTATATAACAAACGGCTATATATACTTCAAATGCATAAATAAAAACTTCTGAAAAAGATAAATGTATCTCTCTTTTTTTTTAAATCTTTATTTATGCGTATTAAGTGTGTGTCGTGGAACAAAAAAATTGGCTATATCTGAAAATCAGTGTTGATATATTTTGAGATAGGCAGCAATCAATTAAAAAAAAATTATGCTTATCCATAATAACCATCATAACTGTCTGCCTTCTGATATTTTTCCTATGAAAGATCTTTTGCAAATTATTATAAATTCATTAGTATATTAGAATTAAACTTGGTTGGTGTGTTTGGGTAGAAATAACTTAAATATTAAAAGGAAATATGCCTATGTTTTTGAAAAAGAAATTTTTTAATAAATGTGTTTTACCATTTTTTATTATTGGATCAGAGACTTAAACACTTAATAAAAGTGTAATACAGAGGCTTCAGATCACTCAAAAAAGTGTGGAGAGATGCATGTTAGGAATAACAAAAAAGATCAAAAACACAATACATGGGTAAGAGAACAAACATGTGTTACTGACATCACTGGAAGAATTAAGACTGAAGAGGAGTTGGTCTCAACATATTGCAAGAAGAGATGATAATAGATGGACAATTGAAATCTTAAACTGGATTCCAAGAGATTGTAAAAGACCCAGAATAAAGCCACATGTGAGATGGATGGATCAAATAAGAAAGTGTGCAGGAAAGATATGGAAAAGAGGGGCTAGAAATTGGAGAAGATGGATTGTAAATTAGAGAGACCTTCATTATACAGTAGATTGATTATGGTTGATGATAATGATATTTGTTAATTGTCTAAGAGCTTGTTTTGATATTTGTTTCTTTGTAGTTATATTTTGGACTATTTCCATAATTTAATTGAATTGTTAAAGCGATTATAAATCTCAATATATTAACTCTTTTCATGAAACTATGTAATTCTTAAGCACTTATTGACTTTAAATTCAGATCAAAAGGTATAAATTAATAAATATAAACTAATTAATTGCCCTGAGCCAGCTTTTGGTGAAATACTGCTAGAATCATAGTGCTGAAAAAAGTTACACAGTAAATGTAACCTTATATAATTGATACAATGCAATATTTAAATGAGACACAATATGCAAATAAGTTAGGTATTCCATTTTTGGACAATGAAACACATGAATCCTTTTTGTTAATGGAATGTGGATCCTGTGAAATTACCCATTTAGAACAATTTGCTCAGAAAAAGATGATATGAAAAGAAAGTACAAAGAGACTTGGGCAATTACAAAGGATTCATATTCCATTAACAAAAAAGATTCATGTATTTCATTGTCTGAAAAATGGAATATCTAATTGTCTTATTTGCATATTGTGCCTCAATTACATATTACATCATATAAATTATATAAGATTATCTGTACTGTATAACTTTATTGGCAGTGTTTTGCAAAAATCTGGCTCAATACAATTAATTAGTTTATATTTATTTATTTAGACCTTTTCATCTGAACTCTAAGTCAATGAGTGCTTAAGAATTAAATGATTATAGAAAAATTGAAATATTTTATAGTTTTTCAAGTACCTTCAATTATTATTTATAACATTCAAATGAGTATAGAAAACAATATTTTAAATCACACTATTTTCCTCTCTTTTTCAATATTGCTGGTCTAATCAATGTCAGAATTTGCATAAAAATTGAACTGGTGATCTTTAGAATCAAGAATAATGAATATATCAAAAATAACAGTCAGTAGAAATTTTATATATTTATCTACAAGAACATCTCTGATTTCTCCAGGTTTTAAGGATAAGGTTTACAAGTGATTGCCAAACATTATGGATTATTACACTACAGAGTTATTTATTATAGTCATATGAGCAACTTCTTTAGATTTTTTTATTTTTTTTATTTGTCTTCTCTATTCAATATTTATCAATTATCCCAATCAAATGTATGCTCATTAATACAATATATAGTTTGCTACTTTAGACACATAAGATCTGTATTTCCTTTTTATTATGGGTTATATATTATAAAAGTCCATCTCTATATAAGAAACATTTATATCAAAGCTAAATTTAAATAATCTTTAAATATTATCATTATTAAATCATGTTTATAACAATATTATAAATACATATAAAACAAAATGTTTTTTAAAAAAGTAGTATATTAACAAAAAACAGTTTAACATTTAGTTGCTCAGAAAGTCATTTGCAAGTGACAATTGAGGTTTTCCAGAAACATTTTATTTCTTAAGTCTGTAACTTTATCACAGAACTTAAATTATAAGGAATAAAACACCAATAGACAAACACTCAAAAGGTAGTAAAATATTAAGTGTTGAGTTTTGATTTGTAAATCCTTCATTCTTTATCTTGGCCCTCTACTATTGCTCTAAGCCATGCAGGACAGTAGCAGTTTTGTAATGCATAACCATGATTGTAACTTTTGTTTGATTTTATGTTCCCATAATCATCCAAATGCAATAGAGGATTTGTACATGAAAATGTCCACCCATATCAGATTTCATAAATTTTTATTACTAAAATTTATTATTTCCCCATTTTCCCCTTCTTGGTCTTAACATATTCAGTACAATGCATCTATGCATGAGGTTGGTGCATGTAAAGGTAATATACTCTCTGAAATATTTTCCACACAAACAAATTCAAGGAAACTTGTGACCTTCAATAATCTTTGTATTATTTAACCATTACACTTTAAGTACCAATGATCAATTACATTTAAGCTATAGTCTAAGATAAGTGAGCTAGGGTTGTATTAGATCCTAAGATCTAGGTACAGTGCTCTCAGATCCAAAGCTTCTCACTGACAAAGGTCATAAGCCAGAAACTAGTCTGGGGATATTGGATGAGTAGGCACTAGATAGGGATTTTATGTGCAAGCCTTCTGGCATCCATTGATTACTCTGGCAGGCACTGAGTGGCACTACTGCATGGAGAGTTTTGCCTGTTTTAATAACAGTTATGAGCAAGCATAAGAAATGTGATCATGTGATGTTTAGTGGTTTAAATGACTAATGTTAACAAATATTGTTAATCTAAGACTACCATTAATTGAAAGTGATTCTTATTGAGGTATTTAACCAACTAATGTGACATAATAATTATAGGTAAAATCATTACAGTCATGGTTGGAATTAATTTATTAATATAAGTAAAATGTATCAACATCCTTATAAAAATTAATATACTTTGTCAATAAAAATATTTTATATTTTCATTGTTTTTTTTAAATGTTTGAACTACTAAGATCCTTAAATGTATGAGTGCATAAACTGTATCTTACTTAATTTATGTGTAAATCTAGCACTGACTACCAGGCGCCTATACAATCCATGCATGCAGTGAAAAACTGAAGCGATAAATGATTCCATATTTCAAAAGAAATCTCTAAAGAATGTTCTATAAAAATTATAAAGAAATAACTATTATTAAAATAAATTTCAGTTAAAAATTCTTTTTTCCAATGTAGTTAGTAACTTAGCAATCTAAAGTTGTAATTATAAATTTTATTAAACGCTCACTATTATTTCAGTAATAGTTTTAACAAGGCTAACATTTCTGAAATGCCCACTTACGTTACATAAATTATAACTAAATAAATATATAATCTGACCAAAATATACAAATCCTGTTAATGTTAAAACCATTTTAATTGAATAAACACACGTTAGCAATTCTTCCTATAATTGTAATGGTATTAAAAAATTTAAAAAATTTAATCAGTATTTAGAAGGCTATTTCAATGAATTGCAATGTTTTTTATCTGATTATGGTCAACATATTTAATGAAAATGAGTTTATTTAAATTGTATACTATTGTACTTAGAACTTTTATTATTATGGAAATAAAAATTATCACTATAAATTATGTGATAAATAAATTCGAGCTATAAATTTCGTCTTAAAGTACTCCAATTTATTAAAACAGGCAAAACTCTCCATACAGTATTACCACTTAGTGCAAGCCAGAGAAACGGTGATCATGTGATATTTATTGGTTTAACTCCAATTTATTACATATTATTCACTGCTATATAATTTACTATGAATTTCCAGACATTAATGTATATCAAATTTGAGTCCTTATGGATCTTTATTGGTCAATAAACATACATATAAACTTGTTTATGCATACTATATTTAGAATTAAATAACATCAATTAATATGTCATATTTCAGGAGATGATGAATTCTCCAATTGTTATCCATATTAAATTTAATCAAAAAACTCATCATGCTATCTTTCAACTGCAAAGCAGACAAAAATGAAAATAATTTAATCTGCAGCCTGAGGTATTTATTAGGAAAGACAATATAAACAGTAACATTTGAATGTACTATAAAACATCTTGCAAATAGTATTAGGCTTCATTAATAAATAACTCAGATCATACATAAAATTGGTTCCATTTTTGTTTGCTCTGTAGTGAATGATAGAATAGTGAGATGGTCAGTTAAATTTAATATAGATGCTACTTGGAGAATTCCCTTTACATATATTATTGTATATTTATGATGAGTTGAAAATGTGCAAAACCATTAAAATAAACATGGAAATTCTGTCTTATAAATATCACTTGAAAACAAACTGATGTCATATTGTAAAAATGTCTTCATAGATTTGATGATGAATCTCTTTAATATCATTATTTATGCAGCTTTCCTTTTCTAAAGAGTAACTCATATTGTAGATAAAATTGGTTCCATTTTAATCAGCTTTGCAGAGGATGATAACCTGCAAAGATGTTTAATTAAATTTAATATAAACAATGCTTGGAAAATTTATCACCCCCTAAAACTAGATATATATGCTATATATAGAGCTTGCAAATAAGGTTATGTGACATATGACTTGAATTCTTTGTAATATATATATACAAACTCTAAACTTTATATATAGGTAACTCAGACACACACACATATAATAAACAATAGTTGCACTATATGTTATAGAAACCATTCAAAAATGCTGATTTGTAATGTAAACCAATTGTGAATCTTAACATGTAACTTTAAAACAAATTAAGCCATTTGTTACAACTACACATGTCTTTCAGTTGTAACTACTATCTTCAGATGGATCAGAGATTTGATTATGTAGTATGTAGAAAATCTATTATTTATCTTAAAAGTGTGTTTGGGTGCTATATTAAGGCTATTGCTGAGATCCACAAAAGATAAATAATAAAATGTATTTCCTATTACCTTGTAGGAAAAGATTTTGGTTCATCAAAGATAATAGTTTTTGATGTTGTCAATATCTTCTGTAATCACTTATGTTAGTGTAGAGTTTGGATCATCATGAGTCTTTCACATTATCAGTCATCTATCTATACTACTGATGACAATAGGATTATGTGTTGGTGTAATCACATGCCCATTATTTAATTATACACAAAATGTTTTGACAACTAACCCTCTTTTTTAGTTCAAGCCCTCAATAATTAAAAACTAATGATAGGAACAAGTTTAGTCAGTTCTTAGTTGTGATCATTGTTTACTACAGTACAATTATCCAGTTCTTAGTTGCAATTTTTGCTTAATCCAGAATACTAACTAATGACTTAGACTGCAACTGGATTTGAAATAGGAGTTTTAGCTGGACAAAGATTATACGTTTCAGCAGCCTAATTATGATTTTATGACCTATAATGGAAGTGGCAAAAACCTTAGATAATATTATCTGAAATGGCTCATTTTATACGATATGGATAGATTTATTATGATTGATATATTATTTATTAGATAAAAATTATATCAGATATACTGGTAGAGTATAAGTCAGTGAAAGTATTAAAGACAAATGTTATATATCTTTATTTTGTAGTATAGATACATGAAATGTGTGAACTATACTTAATACAAATTTTTAAGCCCGGAACAGGATATAACTTTGATGGCAACAAAATTTAAGATTGATATAGCTGTTTTTGATTAAACATGTTTTTCAGAGAAAAGAAGTTTGATAGAAGGATAGCTGGATATAAATTTTTGTAAGAACAGATTAACCATCGAAGAAAGCATGCATGTTAGTGTGGTTATTGGTCGAATCTTTTGTACTTGAAATACCTGTGTATCAATAAAAGGCTAATGGTGTTAAAACATGACTTGCACAATGTCACCAGTTTTTATTTTATTAATATGTATGTTTCAGCATTAGATTCAGAGAAATTCAGAGGAAGAAAGTTTTTATTCATTACTGGATAGCATTCATACACTAATGAAATTATCAAAATTTCCTTATTGCTGACTTTAATGCATATGTTGCTACAAATGATAGGGTTTGGGTGAAAGTTTGTTGGACATAACATTATTGATGATGTAAATTCAAAAAGTTTGCTGCTCTTAAATTTTTACATAATACATGAATAATTGACTAACACAAATGGCAAAAAAATCACCAGAAAGGAATATGAATGCATTCACACTCAAAACAATGGTTAATAGATTGCATTATAGTTAGGATTCAGAATACAAAAAAAATATTATTAGATAAAAATTTACAGGTGCAGATTATTGGACAATTGTTATGAATCAAGATTAAAGGGATAGTTACATTTAAAATAAGTCTTTTTCCAATCATACTCACAAAATAATTGACATTAATTGTTTAGAAATACTAATTATATATGCTGAATTTCAATAGCAGTTGAATACTAAAACTGCTAATTTGAATTTCAGGATTATTATATTACTGAAGCATGGTATTATGAAAACAAGTAAATTTTATTCTTGGATTTACCAAAAGAAGAATTATGACTATTTTTCTCAATGATCTTATTATTAAGGACTTTATTAAAAGAAAATATATGGCACTTTGTACTTAGAAGAATAATAAATCAAATGTGGGTTTTCATAAAAACTACGGAAATTTAAAGGCAGAAATTCTAATTACCAACATGAAGACATAAAATAATTAGTGGTTTAAAACAGCTAATGAACAATAGATGTTCCTAATTTTGATCACTTTAGATTCTTTTTTTTTTTTTGAGTATTGAAAGCAACATATAGACCTAAAAATTGGCATCACATTTTTTTTTAAATTCAGATGTAGCACTCTCTTACATGATACCAATCATATTTTATCCTTTCAATAATGATACAAGAATTTTAATAATGGCTTTTAAAGACATTCATTTTTGTCTATTAATTTAGATTTCAACAAAGATATACAGTTTAGGGAAGTTAAAGCAGCTGTTTGTAATCTTAAAAGTAAAAAGGCTGCAGATCCTTATGAGATACTTAAAGAAAAAAAACTTTTAAATATGGTAA
Source organism: Epiperipatus broadwayi (assembly GCA_028023455.1). NCBI lineage: Eukaryota > Metazoa > Onychophora > Udeonychophora > Euonychophora > Peripatidae > Epiperipatus > Epiperipatus broadwayi. The sequence goes on along the minus strand of JAQFVV010013497.1, from coordinate 68,526 downwards.
TGATATGTTAATTTAAAAAAATATTAAAATTTTGTATGAATATACAGACTCATGAAATTGTTATCATCTTATCTTAAGGACACTTCTATTATTCCATTTTTTTTAAATAAAGAGAATAGTCCAGAAAGAATATTATTATCCACTATACCAAAGGTACTTCCAAGAATTTTGTTGAATATGTTGCTTGTAATGAATATGATTTTAGAGAATCAAGAACATTGTAAATATAGAATTTGTTGCCATGCTAATATAAGAAAAGTGTCAAGAACATACGAATCATTTGTATATTTCTTTCAAAGATTTAGTCAAAACATTTAAGTCAATTAATCATGCAGATTTATGGTATTGTTTGAAATTAGTTGTTGTCTATCAAAGTTTATTTCTATTATACAGTTTCTATATGATATGATAAAAGGAGTGTTATTGCTGAAGGTGGAAAATCTAAGACATTTGATATGAAAATTGGTGTTAAACAAGGAATTGCAGTTCCTCCAACAATGTTTTTGCTTTTTTATTACAGTAGTCTTTGAAGCTATTTATTGATACCATAATTAATCAGGTTTGATGGTAAAACTCTTAATTTGAATTAATTATAAGCTAAAATAAGAAATTAATCTTTTGAATTCTGGATTTACGGTAAACTGATATTGTTCTAGCTTTATCAGTCCAAATGCTGATGTACAAGTAGTACTTAAAATGTAACATACATTTAAATACTTTACTTTAACAATTAATGTTCAAAACCTCAACTTTTTTATCAAATAGTGATGCAAAAAGCTCAAATGATTATCAACTGAAAGATAGATTTAGATTCTGAGGTATAGCAGAAACTCCAATACGATGCTACTGTTTTTAATAAGTTAAAAAGATAGAAAATTTGATCACGTAGAAATAACTACTGATTCTAAATTAATTTTATTTACAGTTGTTATTTTATATAATACAATTTATCCACTACTTTGAACACTTTTTAGAAAAAAAACCTTTTATTAACCTATATTCATGCACAATCTTATGTTTCAAGTGTCCTGCAGTCTTCTTCAGAGCTATGATATAATGAACAAGATATTACAGAAAAATAAAAAAAAGTGGTGAATTTGGTTGTTATTTTATCAGCTTTATTGTACAGAAGCAAGAATTAGAATGAACATTAGGAAAGTTTCATTTAAGGGTACTATATAAAATTTTAATGATATAATGACCAGATTATAAGACTATTCAACACGTTATTCAACATGCTAAATATGATAGTATATAGTCCACTTATTGTAAAATAATACCTTCATTGAATTGGAGTTGTAAAATTAATGAATACAAGATTTCATAAAAGGATGTTTTAATATAAATAACACAGACAACATATATACTACAAAAACTTGTTTAATACTTTAAAATAAATATACTAAATATATAAAAATAGTAAGCTGAACATTGTAGAGAACATGAGTATGGATTTCATTGGAGAGGAAGCCCTATTTAGGTTATAAAAATTATCTCAAACTATTTCTAAAAAATGGAATGTTGATTGTTTTTATATGAATACATAGTAGAAAATGAAATACATTGGAGAGCTATTGTTAGACATGTTATAAAGTATTTCTAAAAAAAAAGTTTATATAGAAGAAATTAAAAATACATAATCAAAAATGCCAAATAAGCACAAAAATAAACCAGCATGTTATATGCATTGACATGTCAGTCATTCATGGATTAGTTTACATGGTTATTGCAATACATATCTTTAGTATTATTTTTTCTTTGGTCTTTCTATATTTTTCTCTTATTGTTGTAATAATCAACAAGTTTGTGTGTAATGATTGCAGCTTCCAATACAAGAATGAAGTTCAAAATGTAAAATAATTTATAAATTCTAACTATAATTATAGCATTGAAGATGTAAATCTTTTTCTTCTTAACAGTCCATAACATTTTACATCATCTTCCAGACTCCAAATTTATTTCTCTTATTCCTTTGAACAATCTTTTTCTCTTTTTGAAGTTATGTCCAATTAAATATTTGTTTAGATAATGCTTCATGGGATACACTCTGTACACACACATACTATTACAGTTATTTTGTTTTAATTTCATTTGTTATAATGTGTTCAATATTATTATTTATCAAATTGCTGTGTTACTTACTTTATGCTTTTCTGCTGATCTTCATTAGTATTCTGTCAATTATTTCTTGCTCTTTCATTCAACTACCAAACTCTCTGTCATACATAATGCTATTTTTCTAATATTATGTCTTATATTAATTGTTAATTAAACTTTTAATACATTCTGATCCAATAATATTCCATTTTCTATTAGTGTAGCTTTTCTAACTAGTATATTTCTTTCTCTTGTAGCTTCATCAGTTGTTCTCATTTTGTTATCTTCATGTCTAGATTCTTACATTTGTATATTTTTCTTGTACATTGTTCATATTCTGACATTATATTGTCTTGTGTTTTCCTAGTACACACATTTTTGTTTTAACTGTGTATACTTTCAGATCTCATTTTGTATATTTCTGTATTAATATTTATATTATATAATTCAAATCTTTGATATTGTACCTAAACTATTTGATAATCACCATGTCACAAAATATAAAGTAATTTTTATTACTTAGAAAATAATTTCTTTTTCTTATTGTAAGCTCTTATGTCAGATATATTTTAAACAATGCAGTTAATAAGTAATATCTGTGTATTTATTACTAATTTCTTTTATGTTATTTGGGTTACAGAACAAATAGTTTACTGCAGATCTTCCATATTTAAAACTTATCACATTCAAATTTAAAATTAGTAATGATTATTCTTCTGCAGTTTCAACAGTTGTCTTTGTATTCTTTTTATGACTTAATGTAATAAATATCATTTCCCATTAAATAAGTATCTTACCTCCATGAATGCAGACTTGGAATAATTCAATAAAGTATTCAAACAGATATTTACTTTAATGCTTAACCAATTCAAATAGGATTCAATAAATCAAGAACTTTGCTATTTGTTGATGATTTGAATGCCATTTTTACTTCAGTCTCTTTTAATGTTTTAGAATATTTTAACATTTGTATATTTTGTTTTTAACTTACCTCCTGAAAGACCATTCTACTTTCTGCTAACAAACTTTTGAAATAATATTTATTTCTTCATTATAAGTGATAATATTTTATCATTTCTTCTTTTTTGCATTAAACTTTTAATTATTTTTCAGCTTTCATTGTTTCTTTTTTAAAAATTAAATATGAATTAATCTTAAATTCTTTTATAATTTTATACTCATGGTTCGTTTTTTTAATTATTTGTTTTCTTTTATAATATCATATAAGTGTTAAATATTCCAACTACTAGAATAAATGCATTTAATAAATAGAAAATGTTTAAGGAGGTTTATTTAAACTTCTTTGTATCAATAATTTTAATCTCTGTGGTTAAGTTGCAATTTTTAGTGTCTATATAAATATATTGAACCATAAATAAAAGTGAGATTCCACCTTTATTGCTAAAAAGAGATAGCCTTGACAACAGTTTGACATTATTGATTGTTATGGATATTGGGATTATCTAAGTGTTATTAACAATTTTAATAAGCCAAATAAATCATGTCAAATCATGGTTATTAAATATCTACTATTTTTTTGAAAATATAAACTTATTTATAGATTAAGTCCTAATTAATATATTGCTATAATTCATAAGGCAGATTTCTATAGAATTATTTTAAAACCTTACAAACAATGCCTACTTTTAAAATATTGATATTTAGTTTATTTACAACTTGAAAGTCTGGAATTAGATAAAAGTAGTTACTTTTTTCTGAACAATAAATTAACATTCAAATAAAAAAGTGACTATTGCTTGCAAATTTGTTATATTGATTTTCTAGGAATCTGACTTGAGAATCATAACAATATATTTGAATTTAATTGGACTGTGAATAATCTTATATATATATAATATAGGGGATTTGAACACAGACTTTCAAACTCTTTTCAGCTATTCACTCTATCTCATATAACTGATACACATGATCACACCCATGTCTGTGTTTAAATTCCCATATTACATTTAAATTCAAAGTATATGAATTATGCTTGTATTTCAAATATATATATATATTAAAATGAAGATTTTTATGGGCAATAGATATAAAAACATCCAAACTTATCCTTGTGTAATAACCATAATATTGTAGGATCCAGCCTAAATATTAATACATTATAGTTATTCATTCCTTCATATATATATATATATATATATATATAGGAGGTAATATTCATTAAATAGAGAAACTCTTTAACTTTTGATATTACTAAGAAACTATCACTCACTACTAATTGACAAAAACTCCCAACAAAAAGGCTATTATGAGAAAAACTTGCTTTGCCTTAGGAATTGTCAGTTAGTAGTAATTGATAGTTTCTTAATAACATCAAAAATTAAAGTGTTTCTCTATTTAATGGATATTATCCCCTCATATCTATATAATAAAACAATATAAACATTTAATTCAATATATATATATATAGGTAAATTATATAGTTTTATATATATATATATAGGTAAATTAATAGTTTTGGGGCTGAACCATGTATTATTTTTCATTTCATACCGATATTTTGATGGACTAGCATCCACCATTATCAAGGTTAACTTTTGAAAGAAAAATCATTAGATCTCAAACAATAACGTGACTCAGTGCAAGATGAGAGATGAGATTTAATTTGAAGTAGTTCAGCATTTACAATATGAGGCTTATCAAAATGTTTATTTCCCTCAGGTTTTTCACCTATTAATTTTAAGTTAATATTAGATAAAATGAGAGATTTCCACATAGCTGGAATATGTTGTGCTTCGCCAGCCCTATTTAAACCAATAGGTCTCTTTAATATTTCAATTCATGGTTCTTAAATCATATCTTTCCAAAATAGCAAGCATTTTTGTATTGTCAAAATCACCTATATATATATAGTAAAAAATATAAAACTTTGTTGCATTACAAAAATATAGTGTGAATGAATCTGCATTATAAGAAAATAAATATTACAATAAAAAAATAACAAATTTTAATCAATGGACTGATTGAAGTATATAGATATATTTATTTGTTGTGGTTTCCTTTTATTTATTTTGCATTTAGTTATTCCAGTAAATTTTAGCAATAACCCTGTGCAGCTTGGTTCATTAGAAGACTTAAGAGCTAAAGGTTTCTGTATCTGTTCTCTGCTGAGCAAAACTATTAAAAAAATTTCAATTTGGTCATTTGAACAAAATTACTGTCTTCACTCCGTTACTTGAGTGTTTGAACATCATAAACACCCTAAGTAACTAATCATACAATTACATTTTCTACTCTGAAAACAAAATAACATTAAAAATAGATTTATTTCAAATTTATATGATTTTAGAATTATTCTATTGCTATGATTGTCATACTAATTGTAATAGTAATATTTTAATTTAAATGACCTAAAATATTTCTATCAATTATTTTAATTTAAATTAAATCTAAAGAACGAAAATAAACTTCAGACATCTTATACAACCAATGACGTAGTTCTATCAAATAATTCTTGCATGAGAGCGTCTGCGATAAAGTGATTGATTATTCAGTAGTTTAAAAAATAGAAATCTTTGTAGAATTTTTTTGTATGTTTTTCATTTATAAATTACCAGAAAATAAAAATAAAATGCTAAATAAATTCTCATTTAATCTTTTTGTATAATTCATCATGCTATAAAACAATTATCAATATCTTTTTTAAAAAATAAATAGACTTATTTTTAGGACTAGAAATGAAATTAAAAAAAAACGCTTAGCGATAAATTGAGATATATATTTAAAACACAAAACATGCAATGATAATAAATTTTTTTTAAAAAAATAGTGTGTGCAATATATAATAAATACATTTAATACATTGTACAGGCTTGAGAGTAGTGGGTCGTGTGAAAGTCTGAGTTCGAATCCCGCATATAATAAATACATTTAAAACTTTCAATCTACCACCTATTCGTGAAACATACGAATAAAGATATCTGAAAAAGACAAGTGGTCTCCAAGGTGCATTGATGCCATACCAGTATTCATAAATTGCACCAGGTCACAATATCTGGGCTAAGGATAAGTTCTAGTTTAATTAATGATTACTAATAATTACTAATTTATATATCTGAACTGATTGGTATCAAAGTTACGAGTATAGTATTATTTTTTAAGCACAGTAAATATTAAATAATTTTGGAAATGCATTGCATATATTTATGTTCTTATAATGTATGCATATGTGAGGATTAAGTTTGTAATTCATTTCCTATATAATGAATGCTATCAAAAGTCCCCGTTTTTAATTTATCGTCTTAAAGTTCCATGTTTTTTTTAAATTGTATTTTATTAATTAATGTATTTATTATAATTAAGATTTGAAAAATAAGTAAATTATATCATTCGTTACTTAAGAGATCAAGTAATAACTGAATTTTTAAATAGCCGGATAACTATAATAGTTCAATTCACCTAAGTTTTTTATTTACTCATATGAGACTATATCCAGAAACCTTTAGTTCTGTAGATAATAATTCTATTATTGCTTTTAATTCCACAAAGCAAAATGTAGACTTTTATTGATTTCAATTGATTTAAATATAGTAATCTACAATAAACATTAAAACAGGCAAACTCTCCATAAAGTAATGCCACTCAATGCCAGCCAGAGTAATCAATGGATCCCAGAAGGCTTGTGCATAAAATCCCTATCTAGTGCCTACTCATCCAATATCCCCAAACTAGTTTCTGGCATGTGGCCTTCGTCAGTGAGGATCTTTGGTCTGGGTATATTGGATGAGTAGACACTAGATAGGGAAATATTAAGTTAAGTGTGGTGAATAGATATAGTTATTTGGGAATTATTTTAAGTAATCAGAAAAATTATTTGGATGAATGGGAGAAAAAAATGATAAATGAAGCAAAGAAAAGAAAGAGATTGATAAAAAAATTAACAGTGTTTTCATATAATGAACATGATGTAGCTAGAATTATATGGAAAGGAGTTGCAGTAGCAGGGTTAACATATGATAATGATGCATTATATGTTAGTAAAGAGATATTAAATTACTTAGAAAAAGTTCAAAGGAAAGTAGGAAGACATGCATTGGATGCAGATGTATGGACAGCAAGGGAGGCAATTCAAGGAGAAATGGGAGGATCAAGTTTTCATATGAGAGATGCAAAAAAGTAAAATGAAAATGCTTGGTAGATTGCAGTTTATGGATAATTAAAGAATAGCCAAAATAGTATTTAATTGGGTTATGAGTAAAGGGCAGGCAACAAGATGGGTGAGAAAGTAATAAGTTATGCAAAAGATTTGGATAAAGAATTTATATTAGTATATTTGTACAAAAGAAGGGATGATTGTGTTAAGAGGATTGTTGAATGTTATAGTGGTAAGGAATGGGATAAAAGAATAGATGTATTAATAAAGAATAGGGAGTTAGAGAGATGGAGAACTAGTATGGAGAGTAAAAAGAGTTTAAATATATGTAGAAATAAACAGAATATTAAGTGTGAGTTAATATATGATAATAGTAAGGAAAGTAGTTTATTGTTTAAGGCTTGAACAGGATCTTTAGCAACAAGAGAATATACACATAAATGAAAACATATGAGTGATTTAGTCTGTAAATTATGTAAGGAAGGAATAGAAAATATTAGGCATCTGTTAATTGAATATAAATGCTTGAAAATAAAAAGGCACATATAATGAAGTTATGGAAAAATAAATATGAAAAAAGTGATTATACAGAAAGTGGATTATTGGGTTTTATATTGGGTTTGGAAAAAGATAAGGGGGATTTAGATATAAAGGCTATAGAGTTGACAAAGATTATGTTGTGGAAATGGGATGGAGCAGAATAAGGGAAACTTAGACTGGGGAATGTAAAATTAAGTAACTAACAAATTTCTCTTGGTATAATTGCTGAGAAATTCTTGACTTCGTTTAAGAAGAAGCTACAGCATATGACATCTGTTTTAATAACAGTAATGTGCTAGCATAAGAAATAGTGATCATGTGATGTTTAGTGGTTTAACTACAATAAACATATCATTATTGCACACACACCTTTTCTCGTTCTCAACTTTATTAGCACTTGTCACTCTTCTTTACTTTCCCTATTCAATTACCATGCACACACACACACATATATATATATATGTTGTGCCATTACAATTTAGTCATTAGCTAAATTTATAGTAATGTGCATGTAAGAAAATGTAAAACAAAAATCATCATCACATTTTTATATAAAAAGGAAGCTGTAGGGCATCCAAGTTTAAACCCTACAAGATCAAGTTCTAAAAGCTTTAGACAGAAAGAGAGTGGGTCAATAAATATATTCTTTATTGTTTGTGTGTTAATAGAAAGGTAATACACACATTTAAACTATTCAATATTTAATTTTTCTGTTAAAAAGCAAAGTTACACATATATAGACAATGTATGTGTAAGCTATTTAATTGTTTTATATTTCAAATATTAAACATTTTAACTTTCTTTAAAAACTAACCTATGCTTGATCAATTCTAATATCTTATTCTGTTTCTATTTTACTTTTCTATAATTGTAATTTGGATTTAAAAGCTAAGGATTTAATTTTAAATATTAGGGTTATAATTATTAAGCTAGCAATTAGATTATTTTAATGTCAGTTTATAAATAATTTGAATGAGTGTGTGTGTACATTGCATACATAAACTACATTTTTATTTATTAAATATTGAAAGAAAAATGGGAAAATATGTTAAATTATTTTTTTTTTATTCAACAGTTTGTATTATAAGGGTTGTTTTTCTGTTAAAACTTAGAGATGATGTGAGAAGTCTAATTTTAAAAATGTCTCATCTTAAGATCAAAAGAAAGAATCTCCAATTTTAGATGTTACAGATATATGTGAGGAAAAAGGATTAAGACTATTTTTCCGTCAAAACAAAAGTTTGTCTAAAAATCAGGATACTGAGATTTTTCATACTATTCAACTAAAAAACGATTTGGTTGAAAATAAGTTATAAGTCTAATTAAAAGAGGTGGCCAAAAATAGAAAAAAATCAGATATAAAAGCAATCTGGAAAATCAGTTGATATCATTGTTGTTATAGAGACTTTTAAAATTATTGAAACCAAAGCAGACAAACATTTTTAATTCTGCTAGATAACCTTTTTTTTTTAAAAAAATCATTTTTTAATATCAAGCTTTGAATATTGAAAATATAAGGATGGCGGGCTAGGAAAAATATATACATTTTCCGTCTGTCCACCAGACTCATCATCAACTAGCACATCATATAGGAAAGAAAAGATGTATTGTCTGAAAGATAATATTCTACACCTTTCAACTGACTGAGAAAAATAAGATGTTTTTAAATAGAAAGAAGAAAACATTCACCTGCATTGGAAGGCGATCAGGAAAAGAGCAATCTACTGATAAATATTAAATCATCAAGTTCGATTAATTGTTCCAGTAACTGAGTTTAAATCCAAGCAAAATTATAAATGTGAAAACAACTGCTGTACTTCATCCACTAAAAGAATCATGCTTGACAGGAAGAGAAGAAGAGTTAATATAATGATTTCCAAATTGTCCACTAAAGCAAATAACCGTATTAGAATCATCATCATCAAATAGTTATATACCTCAAGAAAGAGATAGTTCCAAAGTAAAATGGAAATTGTTGCTGCATGGGTATAAATATTTAACAGGACAAGTTTGAACTCTTGGAAGTTCGCACAAAACAAAGGATCGGTAATATGACTTTTTATATCTATTTTCTTTATGATATCAGTCTTAATAAAATTTTAGCAATAAAGTGGTATAGTTTATTTAAAGAACTTTTAAAGACAATTCAGATCGATTAAAACCAATAATTTCTTACTAATGATAACCTTAGGCTTCCTTAATGATTTTGTATGTACCAAAATTATGATTGTTTATTGATTTACAGTTATCAAATATTATTAATGTGTATAGTAATTATTTTTTTTTGTATTATTATTTTGGTTTTAAATAATATTTTGGTTTTTACGGGGATAAAAAAACACACATACATAATAATACTTTACCTGTGTATAATTGCGAATGAATGTGAAGGAATAAGCAGTATTAAAATATTAAATTATTTTGTCTTAAGAAAGTATAAGTTTCAGAGTGTAGAAGGGAGGGGGATAGAAATATACTTTAAAACTTATTCAGTAAAACTTGCTCTTTCACTTCTATTAACATTTTTTTTTATCTTTCTGCTTGACACGTTAGATTATAAAGTATGTGTGCCAAAGAGTGAATATTTTTTTTAAAGAAATACCTTTCTTGTGGATGGAAAATTTTAACAAATCGGTTACCCAATTTAATATACATTACATCTTTGATGGGAAAGGGGGAAGAACTGGAAATTAATCGGAAGATTGCAATATAATCAGTTATTATTATTCATATAAATTTTCATGTAGATATTAGTAATGCATTAAGAAATAATAGTTTGTTTTATTAAATGAGGTGTATATATTTCATTGTGAGTACTTTTTTTATTGGTTGTGATCATTCATCATCAATGGTTGAATATTGGTTATTTGAGATATGATTAAATATGCTAAAATTAAGCAATAATTATGAATTTCTTTAAGAATTAGGTTTTATGTTTAGGCTTAGTCCTAAAGCTATGGTTGAAACCATTATCATTATCATTGTCATCATCATCACCATCACATTTTGTTAATGAGCTAAATAGATGTTCAAAGGCCATTAATAAATATTGATTTCATAATATTTAGTGATTTCTTAGTAATATTATAACCACCATTCCATCATCTATTTCATGCAAAAATGAGTGAATTGCCATCCTAGATTAATAGTAATCTGAGCTAGTAAAATTTATAAAAAAATATTGAAACACATTTGTTATGTTAAGGTCTAAGAAATGAATTCTGTCTAATGAATTCCACTTTGGTTTAAAGATGTTTCATGTTTGCCTAAATATTAGTGCATACAGTGATATGGCTCTAAAAAGCAAAATCCTCCATTTTCATTAGAAATAAAGTACCAAAATGGGATTCAAACCCGGTACATGTGAAAAGATTATTAGATATAACTGCGTCTAGATTCAGATAATCTAGTGGCACCCTGCTAGACCATATTTACTTGGAATTTGTTTAAATATGCACTTAACATCAAACCAAGAAATGAAAGTGGATAAAATCTACTGTCTGTATACCTGAGAAGATATTTTATTGAGTTACTAGTATACTCAAGTTATAATAGTTGTTATTAATAATTTGTTTATAATTATTGATATTGTGATATCTTGAGAAATCTAATTATAGAAGTATGTTTCATTGAATCCAATGACCCTTAATATGATTGATAACTCAGTCTGATCTTTTGTGTAATAGCCACTACTCAGGTTAAATAATTCTTTTCTTTTTGATATAAAATAATATCATTTCTATCTTTATTTAAGTTACAATTGAAACTATTTATTTTACAATGATATATTTTGATCAACTTCAATTTAGTTACAATATATATATATATATATATATATATATATATATATATATATATATATATATATATATATATATATATATATATATATATATATATATATATATATATATATATATATCATCAACCATTATCAATCCACTGCAGGATGAAGGTATCTCCAAGTTTAATCCATCTTCTCCGATCTTTAGCTTCTCTTTTCCACAACACCCCTGCACATTTTTTTATTTCATCCATCCATCTCACATGTGATCTCTTTCTGGGTCTTTTACAATCTCTTGGAATCCAGTTTAAAATTTCAATTGTCCATCTATTATCATTTCTTCTAGCAATATGTCCAGCCCAACTCCATTTCAATCTTTTAATTTTTCAATAAGGTCAGTAACACCTGTTTATTGTCTTACCCATACATTGCGTTTTCGATCTCTTCTTGTTACTCCCAACATACATCTTTCCATACTCCTTTGAGTGGTCTGAAGTCTCTGTATTGCTCTTCTATTAAGTGTCCAAGTCTCAGATCCATAAGTAAGAACTGGTAAAACACATTTGTTAAAAACCATTCTTTTCAAACACATAGGCATATTTCCTTTTAGTATCAAGTTATTTCTACCAAAAGCACTTCAACCAAGTTTAATTCTATGATTAATTTCTACTATTATGTGTCCATCTGTATTAATAATCTGACCAAGGTATTTGTAACTGTTAACTTCTTCTAATTCTTCATAATCAATCTTTATTTTCATATTTTGAGCAAATCAATTAAACATTACTTTAGTCTTTTTAACATTTATCTTTAGTTTTACTTTTCTACTTTCATCTGCTATCTCCTGCAACATTTCCTGCAGCTCTGAAGCATTATTTGCAAAAACAACTACATCATCTGCAAAATCTAAATGACTTAAATACTCTCCATTTACTTTCGTTTCTTTAGTTTCCCATTTTAATCCACAAAATACTTCTTGCAGCACTGCTATAAAAAGTTTTGGAGATATGGAGTCACCTTGTCTTACACCTTTCTCAATGTTGATTTTTCCAGTATCATTATGTAATCTAATTGTTGCTGTTGCATGTTTATAAATATTCTTTAAAATATGGCAATATCCTGGATCTATACCTTGATGATCCAATGCTTTAATCACTGAAGAAATGTGTATAGAATCGAATGCCTTTTCATAATCTACAAATCCAAAACATAATGGCAACTCATATTCATTTGTCCTTTCTATGACTTCTCTCAATACCTGGATATGATCTATTGTACTAAAACCACTTTCAAATCCAGCTTGTTCTCTTGATTGGTGGAAATCCAAAGTTCTCTGTAGACGAGTTGCAATTATCTTGGTAAAAATTTTATATAAAACTGATAAAAAAAAAAAGATGGAATTATTACTAAAAAGAGAGATGACATCATGAAATTGGTAGAAGATTTTTATCAAGAATTATATAGTAATAAAGAACAAGTACCTCCTATATCTATTACATCTTCCGAATTGCCCAGAATTTTAAATGAAGAAGTGAGACATGCAATTAAATGTATGAAGAAAGGAAAGGCTCCAGGAAATGATGGAATTTTAATTGATATATTAAAAGAAGCAGGTGAAGAAATAGAAACAATTTTAGAAAAGTTGTATATCAAATGTCTAAATGATAAAGATGTACCGGAAGATTGGAAAAATGCAGTAATAATATTAATATTTAAAAAAGGTGATAAAGAAGATATTAGAAGTTACAGATCTATCAGCCTTTTATCAGTTTATATATATAACCATTTCTTCTTCTAAAGTTAAAAGGTTGTTGCCACTTTATTACAAGCAACGAAAAGGAAAATAAAAAAATAAATACATATTTAACTTTCTGTACAATCAATAAATATCAAAACAAGAAAAAAACAACTAGAGATTTACCCTATAGGTACAAAATACTACATTTGTAAATGATAATTAAGTTGCATAAAAAGAATGCATATCTTAGATTTGATAAAATTTTGGAAGTTGCTATTATTATAAAAGTATTTCAATTGGTGCCTAAATGGTTACAGGAAATATTGGGTTTTACTAAATATATTATTAAGTCTTCTTTTGATTTTGTAAAAGTATTAAGTTCAGCTAAAACGATTAATAACTATATTAGGGCCTTATTTGATGTATGCAGATTATATGTATTGGTACATTGTTTACAATCTATAAATATTGTTAAAAAGCTTTTGTTAAGATACTATATAAGTAAGAATAAGTTAAAATTTATTATTAATTTCATGGTGATCATAGATTAGGATATTATTTTATTAAATTCTTCTAAATAATGTAGAGCAAAAGACTTCTTTTGATAAGAGATATTATTTACAACTTGATGATATCAGACATGAAACGATTGTATTATTCAACTAAGGTTGAACACAATTTATTAAATTATATATTTGTATATAATACAAAAGCATTAAAAAAAATATGTTCAAATGTTTGAATGAGATTTCAGATTCACAGTGCATGACTGAATAGGAAAATGAGCTTTATTTAAACATTTAGATGTATGTATTTCTAGAAATAGTAATAATTTGATTACAAATTGATTTAAAATCTTTTAATGTAAGACGATTTATATATCCCTTATCATTCATTCCTTTGAAGAATAAGCTTTCAGAATTCAAATGCTTTATATCACAATATAAATTATATAAATTTGAAACATATAGAAAACATAAAAATAAAAATTATATTAAAGATTTAATAAAAGTACGTTATAATGATAATTTATTATATAAACTTTTAAAATTGTTTATAATAAAGTCATATCAAAATGTAATGGAATTAACATTAATAAGGCATGACATTTGTTGCCTTACTATTTCTAAATTGTATTCAAAGTTAAAAACATTGTTTCCAAAGATTTTAATGTAGAATTTACATCTTCTTTATCTTCACATAAATTGATAAATAATGCTAGAGATAGAATAAGTTTAATTGATAAACATCAAATTGTGTATTCTTTTGTATGTGTGAAACCTAATTGTCCATCTGTTTATTAAGGTGAAAATAAGGTTAGTTTTTTTATCACATCTTAAGCAACATATTTGCCAATATAAAAAAAATCTAACTCTAAACCTCTTTTTTTTTTTTTTACCATTAGAAAGAATCTGGTCAGAATTATTGCTCTAACAATATTAGCATTATATAAGATGGAAAAAGAAAAGTTAAAAAACATCACATATTGCTAATTCTAATATGTACTGAATTGGAGACTTGGTAGTGTGCAACTGAGCTTGTTCTACAATTTTAATAATTAATTAATGCTTTTTGTTATTTTATAACAATTGATTGCCATATATATATATATATATATGAAAACAAAGTTACTGTTAACACTAACTGAAATAATTATAGAAAATATATAAACCATTATACAATTACAAATATCCAGTAACGCCCTCTGCTTAAAGATCTATATCTCAATAATGGCAAACCATAAATTTCATAACTTGCTTTTAAACTTTCATTTAAAGGTTCACTAGATGGAGCTTACCAATAGCTCTAATCAAGCTAATTTTTATAAAATAAAGCTTGATTAGAGTTATTGGTAAGCTTCCTCTAGTGAACCTTTAAATGCAAGCTTAAAAACAAGTTATGAAATTTATGACTTGTTTTACTAATTATTATAAATGTACCTTTGAAGGCTTTTGCAATGTTATATTGCAGAGGCTATTACTATATGGTGAAACTGAGCTGAATTCAGACTTATATAGCTATCTGGTTTGTAAGACTGGATTTGAAGACATTTACATGTCTGAAAAGTTCAGGCTTTTAAATTGATAGTAACATGTTTTATAAGTGCTGACTTTTGAGTTAGTACTTTAGATCTAGTTTCTAGAGTCCAAGCATTTCACGAGGTGAGCCACAAGCTTGAAACCAATTGGTCTGAAGATAGGGACTTTCTAATAGAGATTTTCAATTTTTTCTCTTTCGGCACTTATAAAATAAAGCTTGATTAGAGCTACTGGTAATCTCCCTCTAGTGAACATATATATATATACACCTGGGTCTCGTTTTACGTGATAGATAGGTTCCTCAGAAAACACGTGCAAACAAAATCGCGCAAAAATAGACGTAACTTACCTTAAAAAAGGGGAATACAGACTGTGATTTTTCAAAAATCATGTAAAATCAAATCACCAACATAAAATTACTTTAAAATTTGTGCAAAAAAAAAAAAAATAAGGAAATAAAATATGACTAATAAAAAACTTCAAATTTGAAAAAAATTGATACAAGACAAACTTTTTTTAACTATAATATTTAATTTTATTCAAAATAATATATTTTTATGCATAATTTACAGTACAGTAATTGATATTTTTTATACATGTTTTAATTATTATCGCTACTTGCTGATAAACAGGTTCATTTGCAAACTGGTAAAAAATCAGACTCTTTTTAAGAGGAAATACAACTAGCGCCAACTTCACTCTCATATTATGTTAATGGTTTACTGGTGACTACATAATTAGTAATTAATCTTTGAGATGATTTTATTAATTGTTTATGAAGCTCACGATATCCAGACATACAACCATTTAGCTCTCATTGGAATTTAAGTGCACATTCGTGATTAGTGTCATTAATAAGAAAATAATTAAAAATAAAATTGCGGACACTAAATGATTAATAATTGATTACGTTCTTTTTTAAAAAGCAAAAACAGAATGTGATTTAAAATGCAAAATTAACATGCACAATGTTTGAACAAATTTACATTATAATCTTGTAAAATTTAATGTGTGTATACATAAAATGTGGAAATCATGATTTTAATTTCATTATTGCATAAAATCTTACTATTGTAAAGCACTGAAAATATTGAAATTACTAAGATGAAAGTCGAATTCCAATAATGTGCTATTACTTTCAATATGATGTAAGTGTGCAAAATTTATTATTTAAAGTAATAGTGCATTATCGGAGTTCAACTTCTGAAGAAATGTAAATCGCGTAACTTCAAAATCGCGTTAAATAAATCCGCATAAAAAGAGACCCAGGTGTATATATATATCAAGTCATATATCATGTGACATAATTTAATAAGCTTGTATTACAAATGTTATATAATGAGCATGCTAATAGCTTGTAACAAGCTTTTCCAAATTTCCCTATCCCCAGATCAATTTTTAGCTGGTGGCTGTTATCAGTAAAGTGCTAGGATATTCAGAAATTAAATCTAAAAATACCAGCTCAAATCCAGCATTTATCTAATAGTTAATTACTAAGTAGAAAATCTGAAATTTTTAAACATCTATATGTCTTCAAATCTAGCTATGTAACTTAAATATCAAAATGGGACTGAACTAAGTTCAGATACACTATATATTAACAGATTTAGCAATATAACATTACCACAGCCTCAAGAACAAAACTACAAATGTTATATAATAAGCCTGCTATTAGCTCTTAACAACTTTTCTGAATATTCCTATTCCCAGATCAGTTTCACTGATGCCAGCCAGCAGCTAGAAACTGGTCTGGGGATAGGGATGTTCAAAAAAACTTGTTAAGATCTATTAGCATGTGACTGGATTTCTCTACAACTTTACTGCAGCTCCATGCATGCATTATGTAAGTGACATAGTTTAGCTATTCATCACAAAATTTTTTAGACATTAGCATATCCATATCATGATTTATTACAAGAAATGTCACAGTATGTTTCATATCATAATATATGATGGAGCAACATACTAACTTTAAATTTTGTTTTAAATTGAGCAAAACTTATAGAGAAACACTTTGAGTGATTCAAACAGTTTATGTTAATGAATGTATGAGTTTTAAGATTGTTCTCAAATGGTTTTCAAAATGTTTTGATGGCAAAAAATGCATTGAAGACGATCTATAAAAGTATAAGACAGATCTTTACATTTTATATTATAACTGCTGATTCAGATATGCTAATATCTTAAAATTTTTACAGTGAATAAATAAAAAAATAAAAATTGCTTTTTTATAAGCCTGAGATTATCACTTAAATATTTAATAAATTAGTTTATTATTAACTTTAATACATGTGCTTTCTTTCTGATGAATACATAATCACTGGTAGAACATCTTAACAATAAATTATGATTAATTGTACTTCCAATACTTGATTACATTCGAAAGTAAATCTGAAAATTAATAATCCTTAATGTTTATTATATCTTATATATATGGCCTATTTTTATATTTTGACTCATTAACTTATTTAAATATGAAAGTTGCTGCTATCATTTATTGAAAAGCCAGACTTGTGACTACAGTGACTAAATCCATAATCACATTCAAAATCTGTAACATTGGATTCTTCCTCAATTTGGGTATATGCTTGTGTAAAAATGATATTGATTCACTTTTTAATTGTTGATTTGTTTTCATTTATGTTGAGGGGATTAATTGTATTTAATGTTTTCTAGAGCTAAGTGACTTTTATCTGGTAGGATAGAAAGTAAAAACATAAATATGATGTCTTTCTTTACCACATCTAAAATGCTCATTCTATTGTTATAAAACTATAGGTAAACTCTATATCAGTCTCTTCCAGGAAAATTATGCAATGTAATATTTGGAAATATTTTTGATGTCAGATCATTAATCCAGAGTTAAAAATCATTTTTTAATTTGACTACTGTTCATAATAAAAAAAAGAAGTATATATTAAGTTAATAGCCAAGACAGATTTGATGCTTGTTATGTTACCAAAAATACAGGTGCAATACTCTTAATTATAATTTTTTAGTTTTAGTTTTTCTGGACTAATAATTTTTTCACATACCTCATCATTATTAAGCCCTCTTCCTCACCACCACACTCACCATGGTTTCAAAACATGTATACACTTAAAATTAAAGTATCTAAAGTTTGAAATGTGTACTAACATATATTTTTGTATATTAAATTAATTTTAATAATACAAAATTATTTTAAATATTTTTTTTATTTATATATGGGTACAGTATAAATATATTGTAGTCATCAAAACAATAGATACTAACTGATTAATTTTTCCTTAGTTTTATTAAATGTATTGTTATATTGTAAATTTTATCTTTAAAATGCTATTAATCATTTTTATATCAGAATACTTTAACAAAGTGAACATTAATTAATTTATTTTTTCTTTTATTTTCTTTGTTAAAATATAGGTAAATTTATTTAAATATAGGGGACCTGAACTCAAACTTTCAAGTACCCATCAACTATCAACACCATCTCATACCACTGATATACATGACCACACACAAGTGGAAAAGATAAATAATCACATATATCTGTATTTTATGCTAAACCAGCACTCATCACTTGATCCAGATTATCATATTCCACACAAATATATAATCAGTGATCAGTTTATATTAAGATAGCAAATCTTCATACTTTAATGAATAGGTTTCAATCATCAGGTTTCAATCTATTCCAACCTCCAACCGTTTAGCCACCCACACCACTGAAAATCTGACAATGAAAAACCCAAATTCTCTGCTGATTCTAATATTATTACCATGTCCATGTTGACCTCAAGTCACTCTGACCTCTTATGTATAGGATCTTATCCATTTAAATACATAGAAGAGGGATGTGCAGGATGCAGGCTTAATATGTAAATATTTGAAATACAGGCACTTTTCAACATACCTGGAGCCTACTTGTAAATATAGGGGACCTGAACTCAGACTCCACATCAGCTCATATTTAGCAATTTTACCTCCCCCTTTTCTATAATTTTTAAAAACTAGCAATCATTAATATTTTTTAAAGATCATCTACAATAAAACTTGTTTTAAAATAATATTATTAAAATTATTTATTTGCTGTTTGGAGAAGAAACTCAAAAATCATAATTTAATTAGAGCTATTAAACTAAGGAAAAGTAAATTCAGCTGCTATAACTATTAAATTTAATTATTTATAGCATTTGTTTTAATGTTTTATTTTTAAATCTATTTTAAAATATGCCCATTTTTTTAAACATGCACTTAAAATCTAATAAAAATGTTACTAATGTAAATCATAATATTTAATAAAATAATATAATAATTGTGTATATAATAAAAGTTATTGACTCAAAAAAGTCATTATCAAAATTGTTTCTATTGTGTTTTAAAATATGTTGCTTTTGTCTTAATAATTTATAGCTATAAAGTTACTTTTTTAAATATCAAGCTTTATGTAAAAGTCCAAATATTCAAAATTTTGTATATTTGCAGCAGAAATTTATTAGATTCAAAAATATATTTAGATATTAATTTTTTTAATTAGCATTACATTATGAAAAAGTATTAGTTAACATTGTTGATTAAGTTTAATATCTATTGGAAGTGGGGATATTAAAAAGTAAAGATTATTAGAATGAAAAAATTGGCTTTATAAAGCCTAAATGAACATCTCTTGTTAGTTATATTCTATTTTAAATTTTTCTTTTCTTTTTTTTTTATTGGTTAATTGACTAATAATGTAATCTTCTTCAGAATTTATATTTCTTTTTCCATTTTATTAGTTATAGTAATTACCATTTTATTATAGGTAAGAAATGAATGGAAATTAAAATTTATAGAAATAGCTGTAAGAATTAATCCTCTTTTATTTCAATATTGTGAATAATGGATTTAAAAGATATAGATTTTTAGTAATTAATAGTTTTTCTTACATACTGGAATTCTATGATTTGTTTTGCAAAATGATCTGCAATAAAAAATTCACAGCAAACTTAAAAATTTATAAAATATTACCTACTAGATTTGCTTATCTTATTAATTTTATGTTGTATATCCATATCTATTCCTTAGGAAACAAAATTAAAACAATAAATATCACATGACCACCACTTCTTATGCTTGTGTATAATTTTTAAAACAGGCAAAACTCACTATATTTATTGCCATACATAGCAAGCTAGAGTAATCAATGGATGCCCAAAGGCTTGTGCATAAAATCTCCATCTCCAATATCCCCAGACTAGTTTATGGCTTGTGGCCTTCATCAGTGAGGAGCCTTGGATCTGCAAGCGCTGCGCCTAGATCTTAGGATCTAATGTGACCCTCCCACAGCCACCTTTTATCTCCACTTAATAACAAAACATTAAGGTGTTTTCAGTTTAAGACTCATGGTTTTGTAGTTAAGTGGAGATAAAAAGTGGCTGCTGGAGGGTTGAATTAGATCTTAAAATCTAGGTGCAGTGCTCTCAGATCCAAGGCTCCTCACAGACGAAAGCCACAAGCCAGAAACTAGTCTGGGAATTTTGGATGAGTAGGCACTAGATGGGGATTTTATGCACAAGCCTTCTGGCATCCATTGATTACTCTATCTTGCTGGGTGTGGTAATACGTATAGTGAGTTTTGCCTGTTTTAGGAAACAAAATTCAGAAAATCCATATCTTTTCTTGATACCATTACTTTGCTTTCTCACAAAAATATCCTTTTTAGAAATATAAATGTCTCTAAATAAGCATAGAAAAAGTTGGAAAATCTTTTTTAAAGATATCTCAGAATCCACAAATACAGAAAACTTAATTTTTTATTTAAATAACAAAAAAGCATTTCATAAATTAAATATAACATTCTGCATTAATATAATAAAACACAAACCTATCCATGCTATGTACAAATGACTTGGATCATAGCCTAACTTACATTTACCACCTTTCAAATATTAGTTTTATAATTCATAAAAAAAATCTCTTTTGAAAAGTTGGTTAGCATTATTTAGGTTGAGATACATGCATTTTGTAAACAGTTTTCTTAGCAATAGAATATTCTTCAGGTAAACATTGCACCAGTGTTTGTAATTAAGCATAATATTACTATAAAAAATCATTTTTATCTTTTCCTATTAAATATGAAAAAAAACAAAGTATCATACAAAAACATATATAAAAGGCTATTACAGAGATTGGATTTATCACTTAACTCAAGACATAATTTTTCTGTATAAAACAGATCTCAAATCAAGTTTCTTTTTTCAGGATCACCCAACTAAAAAGTTATTTGCAAAAAATGATGTTTTGTGAAATCCCAAACAATTATTTTATCAGCTCTAATAATGATTCCAGAAGAGATTTGATGGATTTAGATATTTCTAGAGATGCATCAGTAGAAAATGAGAGTCTTTCCATGATCACTCTGTAAATAACATGCATTAATAAGAGTATCAAATTCACAGTAGGACCACCAAGTGCAAGATTTTATAATCAATGGATGCAGGAAGATTAGTGCATAACATCTCTATCTATTGTCTATTCATCCAACATCCCCAGACTAGTTTCTAATTTATGGCTTTCATCAGTGAGGAACTCTGGATTTGAGAGCACTGCACCTATGTCTTAGGATCATGTTATGTTTTCAATAACATGTATTAGTATATAAAAATAATTATGAACAGATTTTATCTTGATGAACTCCTTGTTAAAGATGGAAAATTTTAAAACACATCTAATAAAATGTTAAGGTGATCTTTGTGACATTATGGAGGATTGCTGTAACAAGTCTAAAGAACCCCAGGTTCTTGAAATTAAAAATTACAAAATGATGTTGCAACTATAAAACATTTCAAGTGCAATATTCTCTTCATATGCTAATTAAATAAAAGATTAAAGATCATCCATAGTTGCTGCCTTTATTTACTTCAGAAATGGAATCCAACAGCTTCTGATCCATGAAATTAAATACAAACTATGAATCACACAGTTAGAGTCAAATTTATATATAAAGGAGTATATTCAAAAATCTTAATGAAGACACTGATGATTTTATTCCCTGGCATGAATCTCTAGAGATTCAGTATCTAAAAATAAAAATGGATTTAATCAAAAGAAATGCTATTCTAAATAAGTAAAAGTGATTCATTTAAATGTTTGTATTCAATACCATATATAAAACGGAATTATGGGATTGAATTTACATTTTTATTCAAAACACTAATTTGAAGTTGTTTTTCAAAAACTCTTTTAATTTCTATTTGTTTATGTCTTGAATGATTGAACTGAATCTTGAAAAATAATATCATATTAAATTGTTTAACTTTTTTTGAAAAAGTTTTAGGTGAAAATAGATTTAGTTAAATTAAATTAATAGATAGAATAAATAAATGTAAAATAGTTATTGAGCATTAAGTTATAAAGCATGTTAGTGTTTTTAAATTCTATAGAAATTGGTAATTACAGAAATTTCAGTAAATAAGCAAGTTTTCTCTAATTGCAGGAAGTTCATTTGTCATTTACTGTGATTGGTTAAAACTTCTGCTTTAAACTAAGTTTGAGATGTAGACAAAACAAAAAAGAAAGACTGTTGATTGAGAGATTTGAAAAATGTAAAGATAATACTAAATATAAAAAACTATTTAATAATGAATGAAAAAAAAAATATATTGAATAAGTGATTAGAGATGAAGAAATTTAGTATAATGTTAGGATAGATTGTGTAGAGTAATGGAAAAGAAATCAAGTCATACATCACAAGACTTAATATAATAAGCTTGTACTAAAAATGTTATATAATGAGCATTAATAACTTTTTAACAAGCTTTTCTGAATATTCCTATCCTCAGATTGGTTTCTAGCTGTTGGCTATCATCAGTGAAGCACTATTTAAGTTATATAGCTGGCTTTGAAGACATAAAGATGTCTGAAAAACTCAGATTTTCTACTTAATAGCAAACTATTAGATAAATGCTGGACTTGAGCTGGTATTTTTAGATCTAATGTCTGAATATCATAGTGCCTCATTGATGACAGACAACAACTAGAAACCGGTCTGGGATAGGAATATTCAGAAAAGCTTGTTAAGAGCTATCAACACTCATTATAATATATATACATAATAAATAATTATCTACAGAATGCACAATGGTAAATATTTATATGTAATATCTGAAGATTAACTCATAGCAACTATTTAAATATAGTTGAAAATTCCTCTAATGTCAGCAAATAACAATACATTTTCAAATTAAAAATACACCTCTTTAACTTCAGCTTCCTTAAAAGCGATATCTTTCTAATTTTAAAATATGTTGTCATTTTCTGACCCTAGATGAATATTCAATTATATTTAAGCAGTTGCAGTGAGTTAATGAGCTAATCTTAAAACATTATATATATATATTGATTAAATCTATATATAAGATAAGATATTATGCATAATGAATTAATGGGTAGAGCAATTATAGTAGCATAATTGCAAAAATTGCAATTAGTAAAAACAGTATTTATCCATTATGAAAATATCTAGCAACAAACTGACATTACTCAGTATGGGCCAAAAGTTAATTATTCATCATGTTATTTGATTATTAGATTTATATATATATATATATATTTGCTGTACTTTATAACACAATTAATTAAACATTCATAATCAAAATTTTAAAAAAATTAAAAAATAAGAATATTGTGGTAAAACAACTAAATGGGGAGGGGGGATAATAATATTTAATTATTTTTAAATTTATTTACCTTGTCATAATATTTTTAAAGAAAATAATAATCTGAAAATAAAATAACCTTTATCTCACCTAGTATATTGAATATCCTGTACATATAAAACTATAATATGAACCGAACTACATTGCTTACTATTAAAATATACCTAATTACAGATGAATCCCTATGCAAAAATAAATGTATATTTATTGCATAGATGGTTTAAAATATCATGCATTTTTATTAGCTAACTTTTTATTCAATTTTTTTTAAAGATATTTTTAATGTAAGAGTTTTAAATAAAGTTAACCAAAGTATAATATCTCTGTGGAATCTCACTTTCCAAATGATTTAGTGTTCACAGGATCAGTACTTTTAATTTTTTTTATTAAAATTACTTCTCATTTCCTTATTGTTTTGTAGTAGCACTAACTGTTTGTTAACTTAATCCTAGTTTTTGATCTATGCTACTTATGATCATATTTTGTTTACTTAGTTTAATTATTCTTAATTCATTGTTTAAAGTAAGACTTTTATAATTTTTTTACCACAAGCATCAAAATGATAAATATTAAATACAATTTTTAATATTCTTATACAGATTGAAATTTACTAGAAATATGCACAATTTATGTAGACAGATCGATGGATTTTAGCATAATTTTCATAATTTTTAGATTCATATGGTAAGAGCATATTAAATTGAAAAGAAAGATAATACCATTATACTAAATAGTTATTAAAAGAGAGAGTTATTATTGTAAGATACTGCTGTAGACAATTATCTCAATTATACTAAAATACATAATTAATTGTGCTAACTACTATTTGAAATAAAATGGAACAATGCTAAATTTTCAAATATCATCTATAACTATTTTAATACTACCAACAATATTCATTTGATGTTAAAGATTAAAGAATGCAATACTATTATTTATTAAAATCTACTTTATATTGACTCATTAACATACAAGTCAAGGTATGTAGTATTTAATAAACAATAATAAATAATTCAAACTTTAATACCAAATAGAACATGTTGGTAACATATAAATACCAATAGATGACACTGCAAAAATTGAACTGATTTATTTTAAGTAATTAATAGCGTCATTTATTGGTTATTTACATATTTAGATATTTATTTAATCCTAGAAGAATTCATTGGGGAAAATAAATATTATTTAACTGTACTTTGTGCATTAATGAGCTTATGAAACTTTTTTAACATTAAATTAATTATGTTGTTAATATTTAAATAGTTGTAAATGCTACTTTAAAGTACAACATTGATCCTAATTATACTCACTTTTTAAGCTACATTATCATATTCTGTAACTAAAAGAGTTGTCTGATTATTATATATCAAAGATTTAATTACATTAGATAGTTATACAATGATAATTTTATATCTTATATTTTAACAAAAAAAAAATTAATTGGTCAACTTGTAGTTCATAGTTATAAAATTTCACTTTAAGACATTAATATAGTGGATATTTGTCAGATACAATAAGTTTGGTAGGTGGTTAAAACTAATATATTAATAAAGGTACTTCTCATTTTTAATTTGTTTTATTTAATTTATACTGTAAAAATGTTCTCGTTAAAAAACAACTGATATTGATATTATTTAAGAATATAGAATATATAGGGTAAATGAGCACAGACTTTCACATGACCCATCACTCTCCACACTATCTCATAACACTGATACACTTGAACACATATATATTGAAAAGATAAATAATCACCAATATACATATTTTATGCTAAACCAGCAATCATCAGTTGGTCCAGATTACCATCTCTATACATATAGGCTATAAGTGCTCAGATATATATTAAGATAGCCAAACCTCATACTTTAATGGACAGGCTTCAATCTACTCCACACTCCAACTCTTCAACCGTTCATCCAATCGAAAATCTGATGATGGAATGCTCAAAGGCCACCCTGAGGCCGAGATTCTTGTCAGACCCATGTTGACCTAAGGTCAATCTGACCCCTCATGTACAGGACATAATCCATTAAATACATATACAAGGGATGGGCAGATATCTCTATTATGTAATAACTGAAACACAGGCTTATTATATACCTGCATCTATATATGTAATATATAAAATATATGAGCACAGACTTGTGTGGAGAGTGGTGGGTCGTGTGAAAGTCTGTGCTCATATACCCTATATATTACATATATAGACACAGGTATATAATAAGTGTGTGTGTTTCAGTTATTACATAGTAGAGATGTCTGCCCATCCCTTGTATATGTATTTAATGGATTATGTCCTGTATATGAGGGGTCAGATTGGCCTTAGGTCAACATGGGTGTGACAAGAATATTGGCTTCAGGGTGGCCTTTGAGCATTACATCATCAGATTTTCGATTGGATGGATGGTTGAAGAGTTGGAGTGTGGAGTAGATTGAAGCCTGTCCATTAAAGTATGAGGTTTGGCTATCTTAATATATATATATATATCTGAGCACTTATAGCCTATATGTGTAGAGATGGTAATCTGGACCAACTGATGATTGCTGGTTTAGCATGAAATATGTATATTGGTGATTATTCATCTTTTCAACATATATGTGTTCAAGTGTATCAGTGTTATGAGATAGTGTGGAGAGTGGTGGTTCATGTGAAAGTCTCTGCTCATATACCCTATATATTACATATATAGACGCCACAGGTATATAATAAGCCTGTGCGTTTCAGTTATTAAGAATATAGATTAATTAGATTATTTTGAAAATTAAATTCTATGTCAAAGCATGATTTTTTAAAATTTTCATAAAGAGGTGTAAAACAGTTCAAGATTTGAGTGATAATGCTAAAAAAAATGATATAAAATAACTCACAGATAGAGAGATGTAAAATGGATTATCCCTCTGAAATAAAGTTTATATTATATTTTTATATTCATTAGGTTTTGGTAGAGATTTTAGTAAAGATAATATTGTCATTTATTTTTGTTGGATTGTGAAGTAAGTAACAGTAAAATCCTTTTCAATAGTAATATATTTCATGTATGTAATAAAGCAGAGATAATTTTAGGTAGGATTTAAACTTTTTTCAAGTAAAAGAAAAGTAATTTGATAATAATCACTTTCATACTAATAAAATTCTTACTTTTTAATAAACATGCTTAAAAATATGAATTATTTTATATGCACTCAACTCCAGCATTTAATGTGGTTGTTACATTATAATATTGAACAAGTTTTAGTTAACAGCAGACAAAAAAAAATTGCTATATAGTGCTAAGCACATCATACTCAAAATCTGAAATTCAAACTTGGACAAAACTTGATATTTTTTTTTTGATAGCTATGATTTTTCAAGAAAATCTACATTTTTTTCAGATGTCCTTCCTATATTCAAATCAGTTAATCTTCCAATTATTCATTAGTAAATGGGCATTTAAGTATTTTTAATTGAAAGATTATGGTTTGAGATTAATGTTCCAATCAAATCTAACAATAAAAGTCAATATATAATTAAAAAAACATTTTATGTCACTGATTACATGTAGGATTTGTATTCCTATGGTAATTGAATCCTTAGTTTGCCTATCTTACCAATGTTTTATACATAGGCTAATTTCTATCTACTTTGAGGCATAATTTGCAAAGTTTAAAAAAAACATGATTTTTTCCATTAAATTCGAATTAGATTCAACTAAAAAAGTTTCTACAACAAGAATTCACATTCTTTAAAAAATACAAGTAAATATTTAGACTTGAAATATCAAACTAGATTATAACTTATGATCTGACAATAAACCAAATATTCAAATTAACTTGATGTTCTTGCTTAGATATGCATTTAAAATTATATACATTTATTATCCTGAAATAAAAATGAATTTTTCAAAATTATATAATTTTTACAACTATTCTATATTTAGGAAATCTCCAACACATATATAAATATTACACAAAATAAAATAATTTAAAATAAAAATAAATACTAATTCATCAAGCGCTTTTGGTACTGCATACCAGATTCATGGCAACTAATTTAAAATGAATGTAATGACTAAGAAAATCAAATAGCACCAGAGTCATCTAGTGTAAGCTTTAGTAATCAATATATGCTTGTATTGTCTAATAAATTTAAATATCCACTGATTCTAGCATTTATTTTCACTAAAGCTATGTATTTTAGTAATCAATAGATGCTAGATAGAAGTATCTAAATTAACTGTTTAGTTTAAATTAGTCACCATGAATCTGGTATACAGTACCAAAAGTGCTTGGTGAGTTAGTATTTATTTTTATTTAACATTTTTTTTACTCTGTGTAATATTTATATACATGTTGGATATTTACATTTGGTACAGAGTTGGTGATTTATTTATTTAAGAAATCTTTAAATATTCCCATAAGAATATTTATGGAACATTTCCTCACAGTGTTTTCTTGTTTTTTTTTGTTTTACATAGTTTCCCACTAAATATATATACAAAAAAAAACTATCTGCCTTAGAAAAAATATATGAAAATCTATTAAATACATAAGATTTTCCATTAACGCATTATAAAGTTTCATTACCTAAGACATGCCATAAGTCTATTATCTGTATATTCAACCAAAAAACTTATCAATTAAAAAATTATGGCATAAAAACAAGTTTTATGTCAGACGCCTACATTTTTTTTTCAGATGTAACAACAAAGATGCTGTATGTGATTTTTCTAGATGTTACTGAAAACTTATCAACAGGTTGAGGACCATTCATAAGGCACTATGCTTATTTGTTTCAGAAAGGGAATATATCAACTTCTGATTTATATGATTGTGGCAACACAAACTATGAACCATGTAGATAATCAACATCCTATTATATGTATGTCATGAGAGAATTGAAGGACAATAAAAACAGTTGAGAAAATTTCTATTGGTTAGAATTGCTTTCAAATTTCTTTATAAATAATGTTTGCAAATATTTAGCCCTGTAGAATATATTATTCTAAAGAAATAATAATAAATGAATAAACTGGTAAATACATATTTATTGTAATATTAAAAGTTTAGATCAAAACATGCCCACAAAATAATTAAAAACAGATAAGCTACTATTTTGAAGTCATAATTTCAAATCCCCTATGTGTCATACAACTGACAATTTAAATAAAAAAGGCAGAGCCTTATGTGATAAAATAAATAAGTAGTTGATCATAAAAATATTGGTGCAGTAATAGAATGGAAGATTTTGGAACTCAAGGCCCATGAACCATACCCAGCTTTGTCACTGCTGGTATTCAAACATCTTATGAACTTTCAAGCTATAAAATTATTTGATTATTTATATTAGAAACATATTACAAAAGTAAAAAAATAATTAAAGTAAAATAAGAATATGTAAAAGTAAAATTCAATTTCAACACTTTATTTAACTGATTATCTTCTACTCTTATTGTCAAATATTATATAAAAATATAGTTTAAAAAATATATGATACATAAATTTATGGCCTGTGGTTTGTAAATATTAATAGGTAATGTTCATCTCCAAACTTGGTTGCATATATATATATAATAGAAACAACACTAGCAGAAATCTATATAAAATATTTGAAATGCCCCAATAGCTATATTCTTTCAGCCACACTCCCCCTTTAAATAAAAAAAAATCTTGAATTTTTCAATAGGCAGCAAAATGCAAGTTTTTTTTTTTTTTATTTAAAGGGGAAGTGTGGCTGAAAGAATGTAGTTTTGGGGCATTTCAAATACTTTACATAGATTTCAGCCAGAATTATGCATTGTTTCTATTTTTTATATTTGTATTTGATGAGTAAAAATGATTATTGTATAGTCTTTCTAAGTATATTTAATATATTTGTTTATATGCAACTTAAGATCTTTGTTTACTTAGTTTCACTCTCCTTAATTGCAATATATATTGATGAAAATTTTTTTTCAATGGGCTACAAAATTCAAACTTTTCTTTATTTAAAGGAAGAATGTGGCTGAAAGAATATAGCTATGGAGCTGTCTGTTAATTAAAAAACTATTGTAATAACAATAAAATATAATGGTAAATAACCAACATATACAGTATTTTATCCACAGAAGTTTATTTGATTAATTCCTTAACCTGCCTCAACTGCAGTTAAATTAAAAAAAAAATGAAAGCAAATATCATCAACTCAAATCCCATGAATCCCAAATTTAATATTAGCAGCTTGTCTATTAATTTCATTCATTTTATTTCTATTTATTAAAATTGCCTCCTTAATTTTTCTTTTATTATGGTTTCTCTCTTCATGAAGAATCTTAACACTTTCTATATCAAACATAAATTTATATTTACATGTCCTTTCATGATCCAAGAAAACTGAAGCGATCATTAAATTCTTATTATTTTTACTTTCCACATGCATGCTTCTTTAATATTTTTTCAATATTGTCCCTCGATTCACCTATATATGCTAGCATACATCCACAAAAAATTTGATACACAACATTACTTTTCTGCTTGAAAGATATGCCATTTTTAGAATTATTTGTTACATTATTTCTAAAAACAGCATACCTGTCAAGCAGAAAAGTAATGTTGTGTATCAATTTTTTGTGGACCTATGTTATCATATATAGGTGAATCAAGGTGCAGTATTGAAAAAAGATTAAAGGAGCATGAATTGTTATTCAAGTATGTGAAAAGTAAAAATAATAATTATTTAATGACTGCTTCAGTTTTCTTGGATCATGAAAGGACATGTAAATATAAATTTAAGTTTGAAATTGAAAGTGTTAAGATTCTTCATGAAAAGAGAAACCATAATAAAAGAAAAATTAAGGAGGCAATTTTAATAAATAAAAATAAAATGAATATAATTAATAGACTAGCTGCTAATATTAAAATTTGGGATTCATGGGATTTGTGTTGATGACATTTGCTTGCTTTTTGCTTTTTGAATTTAACAGCAGTCGAGGCAGATTAAGAAATTAACCGAAAGTACTTCTGCAGATTGAAAGACTGTATATAATAGTTAATTACCATTATATTTATTATTTTTATTACATATATATATATATATATATATATATATATCATAAATATATATATATATATATATATATATATATATATGTTTATGAAGCACTGAATGGTCAATATATCATTCAGATTAACATAAATGCATTGTTGTAATTATGAAATAAATCCAGTCACCATTTTAAGACTATTAGTTTGTATAAAATGAGGTGTGATATGATGGTAAGAGTAATATAAAGTCTATTTTGTTAATGATTCAATATTATAAATTATTATTAAATACATGTAGCTTCAGAATCATGGGTTCTATAAGAGGGATATCTATGTTTATGGCACATGGGTTCTAACCTTGCAGATACACCAATAGTGGGCTATAAGTTTTGGCATTATATATATTTCCACTCTTTTCTCATTCCATGTAAAAAAAGTATTATTAAAAATGAAGATGGTCAGAAAATGCAATTCCTATAGACAGGTATACAAGAAAACAATCCCCTCCCCCAAAAAAATGAAAGCCGATTTTATAGCATTGTAACTTTAACAAAACTACTTTCAGATGGGATATTCCTTTACACTAAATATCAATTGTAGGTTTTTGTTAAATAATTTAAAATAAATATTTGATGAATTGTTTTACTAAGTATCAGACATAAATCATTTGATTGTAATTTATATAATAAATTAATAATACATTTTGTTTAAAAAATAATATGTATATTTATTACATGTAACAAAATACCCTAGTCATAATCTGAAAAGTGTGTATGATTTATGTAAACATAAAGTCACTAAAATATATTGTAACTGATCTAGTATTAGGATTATATGACTATATAAGCAATTTAGTTGGTTTCAAAATCTTATGGTGGTTTTGATTTTATAAAAAAGATAAAGGCAATGGCAAGATTCTAGGTGCCATTTGATTTTTGACTGAACAATATCTAGTGATTACTTAAGCTTGCAGTAGATGGCTCTGAGTTTTACTGTTCTATATGACAGTTCTATACACTTTATTTGATTTCATTTAAATATTTGTACAGAAATCATGTTTTAGTAAATGATTATATAATATGGATGTATACATATTATCATTGATTTTTAAAATTAATTTGTGATTACTATTATCTATCACATATTATGTACACAGAGATTAATATTCAATAAAAATATGAGAAATGGATTTAAAAACAATTAAATGAAAAACAGATAAAAATAGAATTGAAAAGATAAATAAATGAAATTCTGAAAAGATCAACAGATAAATAAACATGCACGAAGATATTACTCTACTTTGAACATTTCTTCAAAGATAGCATTCTATCCAAAGACTGAGCAATGTTGACAGTTTGGTGATATAAATGGATGGATTGAGCTAATTTTTATAAATAACTTTACAGATATATTGTGTAAAAAAAATTGTAGTTTTCAACATTGGTATGAATCTAGAACTAAAAAGAAATTAATGTGATCTGTTTTATGGGATACTTGCATGTTGAAAGCTGTTAATTTAATTCTATATATAAAAAAGAAAGACATTAAATTAACAATGTATTTGTTTTTATGATAAAATATCTGAACTGGATATTTCTAATTATTAATGTAAATTTTGAGATTGTAATATCTCATAAAGAAATCAAGTTAACTAAATATTTGAATTAGTAGATACTCTACTATATTTAGAAGTATTACATTATGTAATGAAGTGTAAAATGTTTTTTCCTTAATTAAATCAGAAGTTATGTGAGTATAAAAGATAATACTTCTAGCAACTCTATTAACCAAGTCAAACATCTCCCCTAAAATCCATTTATCTTTCAGTAAATTTATTTACTTTTTTCGTTCATTATCACTTTTAATCTACAATTTCCAAATCATTTTAACCAACCCTGACATAAATCTTTTTATCTTTTTATTCTATTCTAATAAAAGCTGTTTAATTTGTTTAAATATCTTTTTATTCTATTTCTTATTCTTATAGTAAAAGTCCAAACAAAACAAAATTTCTATTTTTTGTGCTCATCACACTATGTTTCTCCTATTCACCATATAATTTACAAATTATTTCAACTCAATTGAAACGAAACAACTAAATAAAATTAATATTGGGTTGAACCAGTTTTCATCCAATATTAGGACCTTTTCAAAATATAATTTTCCAATAAATCATAATTTTGCAGAGGTCCTAATATTGGATGAAACTAATTCAATAACATAATTATGTTTTTATTTAGTTATTTAATTTCAATTGAGTTGAAATAATTTTAATACTTTGGAAATAACATTATGGTCAAATCTATTTATTAATATGTTTGGCCATTATTAAGGGCCATACAATTTATTTTATTATTTCTTCCAACATTCTATATTCCAAAAATTCCCTGCCATGCCCACATAAACTATTCCTCTAAACTAAATATTAATTCTATCTTTACTGCATTTTTTTGGTTCCCAAGCTTAGATTTTTTAATGTGTTCATAAATTTATCCTTTGATATAGTATGTCTGATGTATACAAAGTATTTCTCCTTAGATGAAACCAGATGTTTTGTGCATAGACCATATGATCAGAGACTTGTTAGTAGTAGTAGATGTGCAATTATATTTTCTGATAATCTGGAAATAAATATTTATGTTAAAAATTACTAGAAGTTCAGAAACTAAAAAAAAATTTAGCCACTTTCTTAAATCATATATGCAATGGAATGTGCATGTGTACAACATTTTTCAAAATATGTATGGGTCAATTTATACTGTGCATGACCACCACTTCTTTTCCTTGTACAAACTATTAAAATAGTAGCAACTCTCTCCATAGAGTAGTGCTACTTAGTGAAAGCTTTGGTCATCTATTGATTACTATAGTTTGCATTAAGTGGCTTGTTCAAGAAAAAAAAATGGTGATCAGCCAATGTTTTAATGGTTTACTACCAATTCTAACCAAAGGATGTTGGTGACTATGGTTAAAAAAACCAAAGATGACAAAATATATAGATACTAAACTGAATTCAGATCTGCATGAATATACAAGCAAATTAATTTGGATTAAAATTATTTCATTTTCAGTTTGAAACCATTGCATTATAGTTGATTAAATAAGTAAAAGATAGTTTTTGTGGGAAATATATTTGATCCATGGATCTAGGTGCATTGTTTTCAGATCCAAAATTCAATGATGACACAAGAAAAAAACTGGTATGAGTGGATTAACTAAGTAGGTGCTAGATAGGGATATAAATTCACAAATCTCCTAGCAACTATTGATTACTTGCACTGAATGGTTCTACTGTAAGGAGAGGGTTGCTATTAATTGACATGACAATTTTCCAGTTATTCAAACATTAATTTTAAACTAATCCTTATTGCTATATAACTTTGTTTGATTGTTCTTTTACAACACAACATATATTGCACCAATCTTCATGAATCTTGCATGATTTTTTTTTTTTAAAGAAATTGCACAGGTTATGGATTTTGTTTGATAGTACTTAAATCAGTTTTAAAATATTGTTATTTTGCAATATGCATCCTAATCATAATCATTTTTGAATGACTTCATAAAAATGCAAAAATAGGGCATTACCAATTAAATGATTACAGACATTGAAAACTTTTTTAAACAGGTACATTGTTGAGGCCTCCGTATTGAAATAAATATTATAGAAATAAAATGATTAGAATTTTTGTTATTGTGAAATAAAATTTAATTGTGTAAATATATTTTAAATTAATTAAATATCACTTGCACCACATATTTAATTTTTCACTTGCATGTGGAATATTAACAAAATACTATGAGTCATCACATGATCACTATCTTATACTAGCCATAATTATTTATAAACAAAGCAAAACTCTCCATACAGTAGTGCTACCCTGTGCCAACCAGAGTAATCAATGAATGCCAGAAGGCTTGTGCATAAAATCCCTATCTAATGCCTATTCATCCAATATCCCCAGACTAGTTTCTGGCTTGTGGCCTTTGTCAGTGAGGAGTTTTGGATCTGAGAGCACTGCACCCAAATCTTAGGATCTAATGCAACCTTCCAGCACCCACCTTTTATATCTATTTAACTACAAAACTATGAGAATGAAATTGAAAACACAAAAATATTTTCAATCTGAGCTCAATAGCTTATATAGTCATATGGGTCTGAACTCAGTTCAGCACTCATACATTTTTGTGTCTTTGGCTCTTTAACAACTATAGCCACCACTATTCATTGATTACTCTGGTTGGCACAGCGTGGCAATACTGTATGGAGAGTTTTGCTTTGTTTATAAACAAGTATGTGCTAGTATAAAATAGTGATCATGTGATGCTTAATGGTTTAACACCAATCCTGACTAATAGGATAGTGGTGGCTATGGTTGTTAAAGAGCCAAAGTCACCAAAATGTATGGGTGCTGAACTGAGTTCAGAACCATATGACTATTTAAGCTATTGAGCTTAGATTGAAAATATTTTTGTGCTTTCAATTTCATTCTCATAGTTTTGTAGTTAAGTAGAGATAAAAGGTGGGTTCTGGAGGGTTGCATTAGATTCTAAGATCTAGGTGCAGGGCTCTCAAATCCAAAGCTCCTCACTGACGATGGCCACAAGCCAGAAACTAGTCTGGGTATATTGGATGAGTAGGCATTAGATAGGGATTTTATGTACAAGCCTTCTGGCATTCATTGATTACTCTGGTTGGCACAGGGTGGCAATACTGTATGGAGAGTTTTGCTTTGTTTTTAAAATACTATGAGGTTAAAATTTCATAGATATTTTTTTACAAATTAGTTTATCGCACGAGAAATATATTTAAACTAAAATCCTAAAAGTTGATCAAATTCAATAGTATATCTGATCGCAAAAATTTATAGTTTTTGCTTTCTGCTTTTGTTAGCTCATGTATTTTACATGAATAATACTTGGGAACAACTATATATTGCATTATATTCTTTTATTCTACTAACGCAAGCAAAGCGACACACAATATATGTTCGAGATTTCTGTTCATAACTCATATATTATTTTTTACATAAATATATTTTAATTATTATTCTTTAATACTATCAAACTGATTAGTAACAAACTGATTAGTACTATTATTTATAACATTATTTTGCTAATGCTAGCAAAGCTTCATATATAACTAATATATATATATGAATAAAAAATTGTGTTCTTTTTATATTAAAAGTCATTATTTTGATTATTATTTTTTTTTATATAAAGGAGAGGGGTATAAAAGAAGAACTTTGACGCCAGTTTTTAAAAAAAGTTAGCTAACGATTTCTCTATTAGGTATAAATATATAAACCTAAATGTCACGATAGCTTCTCTCATTTTCCTGTAAAACAATTACATTTAATTTTCAGTTGACATGACATTTTTTTTTTTGCTAATCAGAAAATAGGTCATTGTAATTTACTTGCTTTGCTCAAATTTAGAATAAATTTAATTCTAAAATAATATATATATAGTTATAAAATGATGTAATACTATTTTAAAGGTCTAACATTATGAAATTGAAATAAAACAACATTTATAATGTGATATGCGTGTGTATAAATAGATAACTATTAGAGTCATTACAGACCTTGTATAGTTTCACATATTGATAGAGTCAAAAGTTTAATTTAAAAATTTCTGGATCAAAACTCAACCTGTCACTTCTTGTATTCAAATGTCACATGATTTCTTAAGCAACAAATCATTTATTTACTTATTATAAATAATTAATTTTTAATAGCTTATGTCCAGAATTTATAAGAAGTTTGAAATCTGCTCATGATATAACTGATTATTATACCTAAGTATGTACCAAAATATACAGAATATTTAATTATTTATAGGTATTATATATTTAGTGGTAACACACATGTTATCTGGAGTTTTTGCTGTTAGCAATTTAAAAGCATGTATAGCTCTGTGATAGACTCAGAATATAATCATATTATAAAGAATATTTATTAAACAGTAGCAGCAGTAATTAGATTATATGATGACACCAAGATTAATATTGTTTAAAGTGTACAACAGGTTGATATCATATCTCACTTTTTACAATAGTTTTACAAAAATAAAATGAAAAACTAAAGGAAAAAAATAAATGAAGATTATTTAAATTTATTTAGATTTTACAAATGACATGGTTGTATTTGCAAATAATGCTTCAAAGCTTCAGAAAACATTGCAAGAATTGTCAAATGAACATAAAAAAATTAAGATTAAAGATAAATATTAAAATGGTTAAGTAATGTTCAATAGATTTTCTCAAAAGAAAATAAAGATTGATAATTACAAATTAGGAAACATTAACAACTCTTGTAACCCTTTAAGACAAATAAAGCTTATCATTAAAAAAAAAAACTATATACCTTAGTTAGATTATTAATTAAGATAATAATATAATGGATGAAATTAATTATAGAATTAAACTTGGATAAAGTACTTTTGGTGGGAATTACTTAATAATAAAAAGAAATATTCCATTGTGTTAAAAGATGGGTTTTTAATAGACATTTTTTTACTATTTGTTAATTATGAATGTGCAGTTTTGATAATTAACAGTAAATCAATGGAGTGATTTTAAACAATTCAATGGCATATGGAGAGCTGTATCCCAAAATCACAAGAAAAGACTAAAAATGAAATATTTGGGTGAGAGAACATACAGCTATTATTGATGTTGCTGAAAAAAATTAAGAGGCATAAATGTAGTTGGGATAAACATATTGATAAAAAATAAACAGATGAGGTTTTAAATTAAATGTCAAGATATTATAAAAGATCTAGAAACAAACCTCATGTGAGATGTATGGATTAAATGGAATAATTTATTGGTTAACATGAATAAGAAAGACCCTGGTTGAGCGAAATTAAATTATATATGAAGAGATCTTCATTTTGCGGTTATCTGATAATAGTTTAAAATGATGTATATATAAATGTCATAGTAGAGTAATGAGCTAAAATGTGATATACGCTATAAGAGAACTCTTAAATAAATAAATAAGTTTTATGATTGTTAATTGAAAAAAAGTTGGCATTTCTTCATTTATTTCTCCACACAATCACTTTCATCTCAATTGTTGTAATTATAAATTTATTTAAACAAACATTGATTACATATCAAGTATTGGTGGTTGAGAGGTCAGCACAACTGCCTTACAAGCAGTTGTCCCAGGTTAGCAGGTTCACTTACCAGCCGATGCTATGACACATGAAAAAAAAAAACATTGATTACATAAGTAATATTTACTAAGGCTGTAAACCTTAAGAATAGGTGCATGAAAATGCAAAGGTAGGGACCTCTACAGGTCTTAACCATCGCATTTTCATGCTCATATTCTTAAGGTTTACAGCCTTAGTAAATATTACTTATATAATCAATGTGCATTTAAATAAATTTATAATTACAACTTTAAATTATCATAATAGATTTCTAACTATAAGATCTTTCCATTGACTCATTGTAAATTGAAAGATTTCATGAGTACCTATGTGTAATAGGAATTGTGTACTTAATCAGTGAAGTATTGAATAGCTTCATGCTCTCAGATCTAACCACTTCAGCTTCACCTATTCATATAGAAAGTAGCTTGAAGTAAAAAAGGGTTTCCCTCTTTTCTTCCAAAACATAAGCTTGTGGTTAAGACCTGTAGAGGTCCATACCTTCGCATTTTCACATGCATATTTTTAAGGTTTACAGTCTTAGTAAATATTACTCAATTGTTGTACTAACTTGTGAAAATCTTTTGATATGGTAGATTTGTAGAAACCAAGTAAACATACATTTGAAATATTGATAGGTTGTTTTATTGTGTTTATTACTATGATAACTTATCCATTTTGTTACTCAGTGCAGTTTAAAGGATTCTGTATATTTCTATATTGAATCATTGATTTATTGTTTGAGAGTTTATAATAATGTTTATAAAGAAATCACATCTCTCATAATGAACTTTTCACAATGCTTTCATATAAAATCCCAGTTTTGACCAATTATGCAGATTTATTTAAATATTTGAAATATATCTTCTCCACCAAAAATAGTCCTTCAAAAGAAGTTGATGTAAAATATTTTAGAAATTAGAAAAACATTGCTAGTCATGTGACATGTTTTTTTGAATAAAAGCAGTGAGAAATATATATAAAAAAAAAAAGCAGTGAGAAATATGCATTGTGATAAGTATGGTTTATTTGTTAATATTTAATAGAAGCAATATAATAAAAATAAAAGACATTTTGGGCATTTTAAAGTTTATTAGCTGCTAAGCTGTGATTTAATAACTCTGCCATTCTAATATTGATCTAAACTAAGCAAGGCGATACTCATATGAGTAGAATATTATAAAAATCTCATTTTGTCATTTGAATAAAATCATTATGTTCATTATAGTTCAAAAATCACATGAATTCAAACTGTCAACTATAGGATTATAAGATAACAATAATTGCATTTATTTTTGTTAAACGAAATGTATATTTTAAATGTGGTCTTTATATTTTGATAAATGAGTCAGAATTCTTTAATTTTTATTACTGAGTTGTTTAAACAATTTAAAGTAAGAAGTGTTTATGATCTAAACGTTTTAATTTAACAAAAAAAAAACAGTTTTAAACATTTAAAAAATATATAAATTTATACTCCTAAAGTTTTTGTAAATATATCCAAAAAATCTAGCACAAATGTAATTTGAGAAATTACCAAGTATTTATATGAAAAATATTATTCAATTTCAAATCACTGGTTATATTAATACAATGCCTTGTGGTGTTAAAAATATCTATGTAATAAATAAAAATAATCATTTTCATTCCATTTTCAAACTTTTATATGGACATTAGTTTAGAACAACAAAAAGTAAATAAGGTGTAAAACTGATAAAAATAATAAACAGTGCTACATATAGCTCCTTCAGCATTACCATACACATCCAAAATAAATAACTTCATAATAGGAACAAATATAATACTTTAGAAATATTATTACACTAGTAATATTCTGAGAACTATAACAAAATACCTCATAAAGGATTATACAAAATAAAATGCATAGAAATAACACTTAGCATTTATAGAACCATAAATATTTAAAAAATAATTATACCCATTATCAAAAAAAATAAAATGGAGAATATTTTATCTTGATATTCCTACTATTATATTGGATACAATCACTAAAATAAAGTTCTGGAGTATTCTGCAGATTTTCCAGTATATTGTAAAATATATTAAATTTGCACACATACAATAGTGCACAAACATGAAGCAAAATATTTGAGCACTAGCATGGATACATCACCATTCAGACTGGATAATATAATTTAATGAACAAAACAACACACAATGTATATTACATATTTTAAGTGAAATATATAATAAAATTGATATTTCTTAAGGGCATAATTTTATAATTTATCAATAATTAAAATTAATAAAGTATAAGTATTTCAAAAGTATATTTTATAATAGAGCACAATAATTTAGGATTAGTTTTAAATTAATATTATCATTCATGGATGAGTCTAATGAAGAGATTTTTAAAATGGTCATTGAATTTTTTAAGTAGTCTATTATATCGATAAGTTTAAGCATTAATTCTGAAATACAGTTTAGCATTCATTAATAATTATATGAAGAGAAATAACTTCCATAAACATATTTTATAGTTCATTAATGGATATAATGAAAAGCAAACATCCTAAAGCAATGGAGAATAGTACATTTGAAAATTACCCTTCACATTAATATTTCTGGAGCATATCATTAGATTATGTAATAAATTTCCTGAAAAATGAATACATTCAATAAGTATTGGGTCAACATGTTAATAAATATATTTCCTTCTTTAAATTTTACTATAGACATATCAAAGTCATTATCACAATAAAATATTTTTCACAGTATTGTTACTGATAATATCTGTCATTGAATCATAAAAACCTCTTGAGAAAATGGGCAATTAATAAATAAATATTAATTCTTTCAATAAGTATTAAAAATAACAAGGCATACTATTTAATTTAATCTCATTCATTATTAGTACATTCTTTAACATATTCATAAATGTAAAAGTGATGTGTTATCTCTATTTTGATACAAATTACTGCAAAGGTGCAGACATTATATTATCACATCCAACAATGTATGTTTTATTAATAAAACCAAATGCATAAAAAGTTTATAATAATTTAATTATTTCTTTGCCAAGAAATATCCTTGTTTAAAGATATAGTATTTAAAAAATATTTTACTGTTAAAAAGGTTCAGCAATTTTGGGTTAAATAGTCTTTTTTTATTTTTTAAATGAAATTACTCCAAAAGAAAACACTCTTGTAACACAATAAAGATTTTTAGAAATCAGCTAAATTATAAAATTATTTATTTAAACTGTTTTTCATTACACTTAAGATTTAGTAATACACTTTATTAACAAGTAAATTAAATATTTAAGATATAGTCTTAAAGTTTGAACCTAGTTTTTAAAATTCTGCTCTAATATTTAAATTTAATAAACTATAACGACAGAACTAAGAAGATTTCAACTTTAATACTTTAAAATTAAAATTATTAGTCCTTATAAGTCATTAATAACCTTAGAATTAAGCAATACAAAATTACAATAGAGTTGGTTAGGAGATTTAAACATTATAAAATCACTCTTAAAGATTACTTTTAAATTATAAATATTATAATAGTCATCCTAAAATTGGCTCATCAGTTATTTAAACATTTAATTATTGTTTAGCAGCAAAGCTTACTTATTGGAAAAATTAAAATATTGAATTTTTTTTAATACTATGTCATCACAAAAATTGACATTCAGCTTTAATATAAACACTGAGGGTAACAAAAGATATAAAGAAATAGCTGCAATTGCTAACTGAAATCCAAATATAATGTGCACAAACTACCTATAATCTTAAATTATTCCAAAAGCACTTCCTGTGAGACAAACAAAAAGTCTAAATTAATGGATAGGTTAAATAATTGCTTTCATCCATAACCTGCAAATTTGTTATGTATAACGAAATCTAGACCTAAGTCCACATGAAGCCTGAAAGTAAACCTGAACAGATCTTAATTGCTAATAAATTAATATAATTTCATTTTACATAACTAATCAATATTAGTACAATAATCACTTTTAAACTTTGAAAAATTGGATTTGACAGTGAACTTCACTTGAAAGATTGGTGATGAACATGTTACGGGCTTTATCAGTTAATAAGTCTCTAGATAATATGTCTTCTAGCATCAATAATATTTCTTGCACATAATTATTCATGCAAGTACATATATCTACTATATATGTATCACTATATAGATATATTATTTAGTGCACTCTGAGCATTTTTTAAATTTATTTTGGACTAATACAAATAATCAAACTTTCTTCAGATATCCTCACACTACTTCTCCAAGAAATGTCTAGAGACCCAGGTTCAAGTTTCTTATTCTTTATATGTTAACAATCCCATTCAGCATCAAGCATTACTTAACAGACAACTAAGCTCAAACAGTATATTGCACAACTTAACTAACTAACCTGAGAACAAAAACTATATTTTAAATCTATCAATAGTTTATTTCAGGAGTACCAAATATATAAATGTATCAATATTATCACATTATGTAAATGACTTTACAATTTTCTAAATAAAAATGTAACAACATTGAAAAGGCATTTAATCTTATGATTTATAATGTTTCTATTGCACTTCATTTCTCAATAATTTAAACTAAATTAGGAATACGACCCCTTCCTCCAATACCTAATTGATGTTTCAGCTATGAGCATTTTATCATAATAAAATATTTTCCAATAGAAAATATATATACAATATTACAATCACTCAAAAGAAATATGTATAAATGTGTACAATTATTTAAAAAGTAACAAAATAACATGATATATCAGAGTCATCGTTAAACATAAATATTGAACTTATAATTTAAGATCTTACAATTGCATCATTTGTGATATATATTAAAACAATTTTACCAAGTTTATTATTTATTTAAGAGCTTATAATTGCATTTGTTGACTATCAGAAGTTCTTACTTTCCATATTTTTTTTATATGCAATTTTAGGATAATTCATTTATATTTTATTGTTTAGTTGATCTGACTTCAAGTTTCTTAATCAATAATTCTGACTGATTATTAACAGTAGGCTCCTTCCTTTTTTACAATCATCATCTTTTTTCCTTCTTGATTTAAGACTAGTCATTAATAATACTAAACTCAATTCTTTCTTCAATCATTATTTCAGACTGGTCTGTACTGATATCTTCATTTCTTTCTGAATATCAATTCATAGGTTGGCTACTATCACTTTGTGTAATTTTGGAATACATCAACAATTACCAGATAAACCTCTGGGCAAGGAAAAACATATATTCGATGATGATGGGCATTAATTCATTTTTCTTTTTATACTAAGATTTTCACTTTGTAACTTTACTTCTTTTATAAAGCTACATAATAAACCAGAATGTGGGAGCAAACTATTCATTTATGTTAAGAAAATATAAAACATTAGTTTGTTTGATCATTTAATGGTTACATAATATTAAAGTATTATTCTCCAATACTTGCAAATATAGCTTGCTGGATTTGACTTCATTGTGTAAGTTTGCAGCTAAATAGCTGTTATTCTGCTCTGCTATTCTAATTTCTTGTGTTCATTTTGCTAGACAAGTAAGTTCGGATCTAAATTGAAATATTTAAGCTGTTTTATAATTTCGACATCACGTTTTTCAAAAAAAATATATTTTTGAAAATATGCTTTTCCTAATTTCAGAAAGTTTACTTCCAAAAATATCTTATTTCTTTATAATCAACTTTTTAATTACATTTTTTTTCTT
This sequence comes from Epiperipatus broadwayi, assembly GCA_028023455.1. Taxonomy (NCBI): domain Eukaryota; kingdom Metazoa; phylum Onychophora; class Udeonychophora; order Euonychophora; family Peripatidae; genus Epiperipatus; species Epiperipatus broadwayi. The sequence goes on along the minus strand of JAQFVV010013497.1, from coordinate 24,668 downwards.
TTTATCAACAACAACAATATTCTTCTTATTACAAAAGAAGAAATAAAGTAAATTGGTCTTTTAAAAACTGGTTGTATGTAATATGAAATATTAGTTTAATAATCCACTATTTAAAATTAGCTTTTTTAATTCTGATTTTTTTTCTTTAAAATATGCACTTTCAGCTTTTTTTTATTTTTCTCTTTTTTTTCTCATGTGTCATAGCATCATCCGGGAAGCGAACCCGCTAACCCGGGACAACTAATTATAAAGCTGCTGTCGCTGACCTCTCGACCACCAATTCTCTTTAATGCATGACATTAATCTACATTTTAAAATTAAATGATTATCACCTAATTATAATAATTAAGCTAGACTTTTCCAAATACATTTATTCATTTTCTTTCACCAACTCATCTTTCCAACTACATGAAAGTGCTTTGACACATTCCATTGGTATGAAACCTAAAATTAAATTCACATCTTCTCTATCACAGCTTACTCATTTACTATTATTTTGTTTCTTTATTTGTAGATATATTCATAAAATTTACAATATATATAAACAATAACAATTGTCAAATTTATATCAGCTATGATGTTATTGCCCTTCTACTGATTTATACTAAATTTAAACTATCAAGATGTACTCCATCCAAAAATTAGATTCCTCTTGATGATACGGTTAATTTGAATTTCTACTTCTCAAATATTTTATTTCTAATATATTTAATTTAAAAATAATAAAGCTAAACAAAATATTTTTAAGCAGAAATGCATTTTGAGGATCGTTGGCTTTTTTTCTGATGTTTATTCATTTGCTTAAAGTGGAAATAATTAAGCAAAGGTTTTCATATATAAATACATGCATAAAAAAGTGAATGTAACATTAATATCATGCATGAGTTGAGATTATATTAATAAATACATTAATATTTAACTAGATTTAAAACCTACATCTGGACTATAAACATTACATGATCACCATTTCTTATGCTTGCCTGTTTTAATTAAATCTGGACTAATAACAATATAATAATATTACACTTAAAAAATATTAATGATATTGATATATGGAATGTTAAATTTTAAAATACTTATCATTGAATATGCTAAAATAAATTTTCCGTATAATGTAGAATATATGTATGTGCAAAGTAGAATATTTTGTTTATTTATTAATGTTTACATATAATACCCAGAGTGATTCATGGGATGGGTTCAACTTCCAACTGTATTAATATTATTTTTTAGGTTCCAATGAGTTTAGGATGTTTCATTTAGATAGTCAAATCATAATCACCTCAAGCAAATATTCAATAGGTAAAGGATAACAAACTTTAAATATTCCCTTGTCAGGCAAGACTTTTCCAATATTCTCCAATTAAAGAAGGGTGAAAGAGAACATATTATTCAATATTCTTTTTATAAATAATTAATTGGTTTATTAGTTGGGAGTTTACAGAAAGTTTGAGTACCAAAAATGATAGAATTAAGTTGCAATCAATGAACGTTGAACTTTAGAATTTGCTCCTTTACTATGAGATTTAGAGATTGCCATTTTACCACTGTTCTAAAATATAAAATATGCTTATTAATGTTAGTTGATGATGGTTTGAATAGTTTTTAGCTATGAGATTCAATTCTTGTTTTAATCTTTCATCTGGAGTATAAAACAAAACAGCTCAAACTTTTATCATCTGAAAGTTGAGAAGTTTGATAAAGACCATTGCCATGCAGTGGACCTTTAAAGGCTATTTTACCTATCTTTTATCTTTATGTTTATCATTAGAAATAATAAACATCACACTGAAATTGCTTTTCATTACCAAAATATTAATTAATTTGTTTAAAATCCTTTTCTTAAACAGAATTAAAATACTTTTGTGGCTATTATTGTAGAATTGTAAATAAGCGCATGTTAAATAATGTATTAATACAGATATGGATGGCATTAAAACAAATCTTAATTAAGGTCAAAAAGCAATGAGAAGAAATTTAAGATATTTGAAAGGGTAATAGTGTGTAGAATTTTTCTAGCTGTAAAAATGATATTGTTGGAAGCTGGAGGATTTGAAAAAAACAGAGATGTATGATTTGCACAAGACAATATTAAGATGTAAAGAAATAAATGGATAAGTCAGCTCATAAGATACCAGAAGAAAAAATGGCAAGGATAGATAAGAATTTCTTATGGGAAGAAGACCAAAAAAGGGTCCTAAGTTATGATTTGGAATGGAATAGAAAAAAATATAAAGATTATGGTAATGTACAACTGGAGAAATAGACATGTGAAAATAAAGATATGGAAAAATATTGTAAATTTAGCAATAAAGAACTGACATTGTGATTGCTTACTGACATCTGAGATAATTGATAATAATAATAATCATCATCATCATCACTTCTAGCCTAATAAATAATTATTAATAACATTGATAAATTTATTTAAAGGTTGAGAAATCATTATTAAGATAATACAGTAATCTAGTGCATATAAACAGGAGTTTAGTGCTTGTAGATTAAATCATGATTAATTTTTTAATTTTTTTTCCCTACAAAGTCAAAAAATTCACATTTAGAAAACATTTTAAAATGGTTATATTTTTATACCTAAAATGTTTCAATTATGATGTAAAAGTTATTTTGTTGTCATAGATATTATTAATATAGATTTTTAACATTATCCACTGAATTATGTGAATATTTATTATTGATGATCCAATTTTATTTCCAACCATTATATACCAGACTTCATTTACTTTCAGTATAATATTTATTTACCTTTATGAGATATTGTAAAGAGCTTTAAATTAACAGCCTAATGTTTTAAACGGTACAAAATCCTATAGTACACAGACTTTTTTAACGAGTGTAAAACAAAAAAAAAAAAAAAAAGAAATCTATCCAAGTGACAGTACAAAAAATATTGTTAACTTAAAACCTCATTATTTACAATGGTATGATTTTGTTAAATCTAAATACAAATTTAAAAATTACATTCCTTGTAATTGTATTGCCATTGATATTGTTTTGTATTTGTACAGTATATATATATTTATATATTAGTTTATAATATTAATGAATAACAATGCCTCATGTGGTTTAATGCAGTCTGGAGTAAAAGGTCTTCAAATTGCATTGGTAGTACTTCCAGTGCTCCATCTATTTGTCAACTCTTGAGCAATAAAACCATTCAAATTTTGATTTTTTAATGGATGACTAATTTTATATTTTTCCCCAATGCTTTTTAGTTTTTTTTTTCTTTAGTTTGCTATCTGGCAGTCTTCTTGGAATTTCATTTTTATTTATAATCATCATTCAGACAAATAAAAACAAAAGCTACTCAAACAATCATAATGTACATAAAAATTATTATCTTTAGAAATAGAAAAAAAGCTCTAATAAAAGCTGCTATGTAATTGAAATATTAAAACAGGCAAAACTTTCCATACAGTAGTGACACTCAGTGCAAGCCAGAGTAATCAATGGATGCCAGAAGGTGGTCATCATGTGATGTTTAGTGGTTTAATATCATTCCTGCCTAATAGGATTGTGATGGCTATGATTATTAAAGAACCAAAGACACCAAAATGTATGGGTACTGAACTGAGTTCAGATCTATATGACTATATAGGCTAATGAGCTTGGATTGAAAATATTATTGTGTTTTCAATTTTATTCTCATAGTTTTGAAGTTAAGTAGAGATAAAAGGTGGCTGCTGGAGGGTTACATTAGATCCTAAGAACTAAGTGCAGTGCTCTCAGATCCAAGGCTCCTCATTGACAAAATCACAAGCTAGAAACTAGTCTGGGGATATTGGATGAGTAGGCACTAGATAGGAATTTTATGCACAAACTTTCTATTGTTCATTGATTACTCTAGCATGCACTGAATGGCATTACTGTATGGAGAGTTTTGCCTATTTTAATAACAGTTATGAGCAAGCAAAGAAATGGTGATCATGTGATGTTTAGTTGAAATACTGTAGAAAAATAAAAAGCATTAAAAGCAAATGTAAAATTGATCCATTGAAAATAAATATTAACAGGTAATATTTGATATTAGATACAATTTTTTTTTTTGTTATAAGAAAGACTTATTGATTCTGATTTTGATCGTGACGTATGGCTGGGAACCAATATCCTATAAAAACAAGTGAAGTTCGTGTTATTTTGTTTTTCAATATATATATTGATTTGATTAATTATAAAAGAGCTAAAAATAAAAAGTATACTTTAACTTCTAATTCCGTATTTCAAATGAATAGTTGCCTATTGATTTATTTTATTAACTTGGCAAGATATTCAATTGATATGGGATTGGATTTATCTAAAGAAAAACGGTAAACATTAAAGTTTTTATTTTATTTTTTGGTTGACAAAGATTGAAAATACCCATTAACCCTCCCCCGCTTTATTTATTATTACCTTACTATATTTAATATCATTGTGACATCAAATCTATTCAAATGACAGCTTTAATTATTTATAATCATTTAAGTTAATAATTCATGCATCTCAATTATATAAAGGATGTCACTGCTTTTATAATGGACTTCTTTATCAATTAGATTTTATTACGTTTTTTTTACATATTGTAATTTAATATATGCATGCAAAACTAAAAAATATTAAGAGATTGCTTAAAATACCAAACTGCCACTAATCATGATTAATTGCCATTGATTGATCATAATATCTTGTTGCCTAGAAACTTTAATTTTTTTTCAGAGAGGAACTTAAATGCAAATAGATAATTTTTTAATTCCAAGGTAATTTAAATTACATTACCTTTACGGTTAAAATAATAGATTTTAAGTTTATTGATAGTTTTATATATATATGATTATTAGTTAATTATCTCTTATTGTACCCTGTGTAATTTAGTCCAATGGTAAAATATTACACTCAGAAACTTGGAATCCTAGGATTAATTCCATTTTTGGCATTTCCAATCTCCAAACTTTTTACAAAATCGCGAGCAATAAACCATTCAAATATTTATTTTGACCTTACAGTAAAATTCTTATCATAAGTAATAATGTATTAATTTAAAATTTCAGTATTAATTTAAAATTCCAAAAACATGCTTCAAATAATATGTAAATAAAAACAATCTTAATATTATAGCCTATTTCTAATCAAAGATCTTTTCTCTACCTCACAAAAAAGGTATAGGAAAAGGCATTATAGATTAGTTTTCTCAAATGTCATGTGGCAAAAACTTGAGTAGTTTTCTATCTTTGTTTTATTCTTTAGTTAAAAATAATGAAATACACATTTACCACCGGTATTAGATTGATAGCTGTGTTGGTTATGATCTGTTACTGAAAGAAAAATATAAAGCCTGAATAGAGTTAAAAAATAATGTAAAGTTTACTAGGGAAGTATTGGAATTTATATTGTGGCCTGTTAAGAAGATGTATTATCATAAGACTGCAAACCCATATTTGAATTGAGTTTATCTGAAAAAAATTGTGCACATATTGTTTTTTTTTTCTTTGGTGATAAGATTTTAAACCACTTTATTAAATTCTTTTTTGTTATTATTTTATTTCATTCTATTTATTATTACTGCTACTATTTTATTTTACAGTGACATTTTAAAAAATCTTTCTATAAACAGAATGAATTATAATTATAACGAATTATACAGAAAATTTTATTTACATATTCGGTGAATCACATGTAATCTATTATATGTAAAATAATTAGTAAAACTCAATAATCAGTCTTAAATATTATAATTCATCCAACTATCTTTTAAAATCGTAATTAAATTGTATAAGATCACCGTTTTTACTGTGATACAAGTAATACTAAACATGTGTGAAGCATACGGGGTTTTTTGCATTAAATACTAACATATCATTTAATTTGTAAATTTATGAGATTTATAGAAACAACAATTAAAAATTAAAATAAGGATTAATTTATTTAATTAAGAAATTTATACAAAAATAAATAAATAAAAGCAATAATTTAAAATGTATATTATTTTTGTTAATAAAAATTTTATTTAAAATTTTAAAAAATATATCATATAGCAAGAGTAAGTCTTTATTTTAACTTTCTATAATACGCTTGAGTAATTAGTGATTATTAGATAGTAATGTGTTTAAATTCTCATCTGCAGACATGTTTCTAGTTGTTTTTATCAATGATGTTTAGTATTCTAAAATAGAAAATTATGCATTTACCAATCACACTGAACTCCATTTTACTATTCAAGCTGTTGACATCTTTAGCCCAAAAAGAAAAGATGCCTACAGTTAATAAAAAAAACAGAGACTACTAAAATCATAGATACTGACCAGAGATTGAGTCAGATAAGTTGATATTTAAAACTTTAGAATATTTTAGATTTCAGCTTTTTAGCTTGAATATAAAAGGAGTTGAAGATGGTTACTAGTTGCATAACTATCTTATTTGCATCTTTAAATCCCAATTCTCAGTGGTAAAGATAAAAGCAAAATAGAATTGGGGAGAAAGATTTAAATATATTACCATCTGGTAATTATAGGTGGCAGTAGAATAGAGAATAGAGAGCTGCTTTTGTTTTTTTGTAGTTATACACATAACTATAATTTTAAAATATTAATAAAATGCTTTTCAAATTCTGTTTAATATTAAATTCTTGTATAAGAATTGTTAAATAATTGCTTTGACAATAACTTTTAAAATCATAATAGTAATTTAAAAATCTTTATGATGTTATTAATTATGAATTTAAAAAATGTAAATTTTAATCTGTTAAATAAATCAGTGCATTTTATAAATTGTATATAGTCTATGTATCTATAAATTTATGATATATCTCTACTTTATCATCGTTTTCAACTATTAATGATCTATTAATCCAATTTCTCTGACTCATAGCTTCACTTCTTCACATAACTTTAGCAAATAATTTTATTTTCTTTATCCAACTCACATTAATCTATTTTAAATCACTATTTCTCCACATTTATTGATTTTTTCTAATGATGTATCTAGCCCAATTCAATTGTAGCATCATAATTCTTTCAAGATGGTGTCATTAATACTTGATTATTCTTTCATTTGCAAATTTTGCATTTCTCACTGTTAGTACCTCATGCATCTTCCCCTAGTTCACATTATGGTTTGCATATCAATACTGATTTTCTATTAAATATCCAAGTATCACTATCATAAATAAGTAGTGGTAAAGTACTCATATTAAAAGTCTTCCCCATTTCAAGACAATTGTTACATTTTCTTTTAATAGTCCAAGTCATATATATATAACCTTAAGGTTTGCTTAAAGAATCAGGTTAAGTGAAATGTGGATGCATATTTGTAAAAAAATAAGCGAAGGAAGTGAAGTAGTTGAGTTATATTAGAATAAACATTACAAATAATTTGAGAGTATTTCTGTGGTATTTTACAATACAAATAAGTAGTTATAGCTTGTTTAGATATTTTAAATTCCAGTTTAGATCTTACAAGTGTGTGCATGCATATATAGTAGTTATTTTGACCAAGAGAAAAGTTTAAAAGAAACTGATTACAATTAAACTTCATTATTAAAGGAATTAATATTTAATACTATCTAAATTATAATATTATTGTTAAAAAAATATTATTCTCCAAAATATATTTAAATTTTGAAAACTTCTTAAAAAAAAGAAATGTGATTAATTAATTTAGCACTATTGTAATTATTATTTAACTATAAATTTAATTGTTTATTTTTTTTTTGTAAGATAATATTAATTTATGATGTTTAGAAATTCAGGCAGTTTAAAATAATCTATTATTAGAAGATATGTTTCACAATTAATTAAGGTCATATTAATTATCAATTAATAACACCCTATTCATCAATCATCAATTTGATTAAGGGCAAATGATTTATCTTATAAAAATAGCTTATCACATGTTGGTATTTATTAATTATCTAGCTGATTAACTAATTAAGTTACTGTATAATTTACTTGTGAATCTATTAATCAATTAATTGATTGTGGCTCTTAAAAATGAAAGGCTAGAAAGCAGTCTACTGGGGCCTCTATCCAAATTGGCCATTGATATCACTGCAATGTATTTATTAAATATACACAATTGTGAAACTTCAACAACTAGCTTTATCGGAGGAAGGAAACATAAAACTTGTAATATTTTTGAACTATCATTAACTATTAATTTATTGTTATACTAATGCTTTAATAGCTGAAATACACAGGCTTATATATACCTGTGTCTATATATGTAATAGACAGGGTATGAACACAGACTTTCACATGACCCACCACTCTCCACACCATCTCATAACACTGATACACCTGAACACACATATGTTGAAAAGATAAATAATCACCAATATACGTATTTCATGCTAAACCAGCAATCATCAGTTGGTCCAGATTACCATCTCTACACATATATGCTACAAGTGCTCAGATATATATTAAGATAGCAAATCCTCCTACTTTAATGGACAGGCTTCAATCCACTCCACACTGCAACTCTTCAACCATCCATCCAATTGAAAATCTGATGATGGAACGCTCAAAGGCCACCCTGAGGCCGAGATTATTGTCACACCCATGTTGACCTAAGGTCAATCTGACCCCACATGTACAGGACATAATCCATTAAATACATATGCAAGGGATAGGATTTGCTATCTTAATATATATCTGAGCACTTGTAGCATATATGTGTAGAGATGGTAATCTGGACCAACTGATGATTGCTGGTTTAGCACGAAATACGTATATTGGTGATTATTTATCTTTTCAACATATGTGTGTTCAAGTGTATCAGTGTTATGAGATAGTGTGGAGATTGGTGGGTCATGTGAAAGTCTGTGTTCATACTAATGCTTTAAATAAAATGGAAATCATCATGCTGATATTATTGATACAAGACTTATGCTTAATTTCAGGAATAACTTATTATCTTTATACTAAAATTAATTATAAACTTTATGATTTGCTGTTATGATATTAATAGCAATTATATTTTTAATCTTGCTAAATTTTTGGTAAAATAAAAGAAATGTAAACTATATGTGGCTTAGAGTAATATTTAAAAAAAGATAATTAAAATAGCTGTAAACTTTAATAATTATGGATATCTGAAATATATTTACTTTATATTTGGAATAAATTATTTTGATAATGATGTAATTTCATAATTAATACTTATATCATATATAGGGATAAAGTTGTTACCAGTGTATAAAATAAAAATATTTATTTAAATGTTTATATAATTGAGAAGTGAAAATTACCTTGTTCCAAGGAATTGTATTTTTGTCTTTATAGATAATGTGAATGATTAACTCTTTATTTTGTATTTATTTTAAAAGTAAATATATTTGCTGAAGTGTGCTCTATTGCATTGGAAAATTTTATTTGCCATGTGATATAAAAGAAATAATCTTATATATAAACTTCATATTGCTTCAGATTGTGTCAGTGCTTAATTTATTACCTTGGACATTGAAGAATTGTTTATCAATTTGTGATTTTGAATTGTTAAGGCTATTTTTTACTTAAAATATTCTGAATTATTATGGATTTGAACTGGAATGCTATGAAGCATGCTTTCAAATCAGGGATTTCAGACTCATAAACTTCTTATAAATGGTAAAGGGCCAAATAAATTTTTTGTGTATATATTTACCTATAAATTTTCATATGCATACAATATTTTTTTTTGTTAACAATTTGTTTTTGATTGTATATATCATGTTTGAGTATTGGATTTCTCAAAATATAGTAGCATTATTGTATAAATAAATGTGATATGAACCCTTGGGAGGGAAATTGTTTAAAAAATGGTATGCTTGAATTAATATACATGTGGATGTGATGCATAATTTACAAATTGTTAATTTTTAATTCTTATGCCTAATTGTTTTATTATAAACACAATGTGTTTTATCGGTCTTTCATGTCATGTTTATGATATTACTAGATGATAAATAGTAGGTATATGAAATTACTTTTATAAGTTGATTTAAATTATGCCTTTTGATGACACTTATATTGTGATAAAAATAAAATGAGGAAAACGTGCATTGTGATCTACATCTTTATTTGCTCTTGAACTCATCAGAATAATTTTTAAAATGATAATGGTGTTATTAATCATAGCATGAATATTTGATGTGTAAGGACTATAATAAGATCTGCTTTATCTAATCTTAAGAAGTTATCTTGTATAAGCATAGAGAATTGTGTATTCTCCATAACTTAACATCATTCTTTCATTGGCAACATTGTATGTTAAATACCTTGATAAAAGGTTCTTATACTAATGTTATAGTCAGAAAGATAGCTGGATTTTAAATATAAGAGAGAACTTTATTTATTCATAAGTGATAAATATTTTCTTTTATGAGTTTAAATTGATTATTGAAATAATGTTATAATTATTTTGGTTTGATATTTATATTTTGGTATTTTTTATTAAAAATAAAATCTTCATTTTTTTCTTAATTTATGACTTTGTCTTCATTATCATCATATGTAACATATAATAACCACATTACACTCTTTTGACACTTTGAAGCAAAATATATTTATTAATATTACAGTTTCGACTGTTCCTAGCAGTCTTTGTCAGATCTTATTATCTAATAAACTGCCTTTACTCCACCATTTTCAGAAAATGATGGAATAAAGACAGTTTAGTAGATAATAAGACCTGATGAAGACTGCTAGAAACAGTCAAAACTGTAATATTAATAAATATATTTTGCTTCAAAGTATCAAAAGAGTGGACTGTGGTTATTATATGTTATATATTAGAAAAGCAAAAATAAAGAAGAAAAGAGGAAGAGAAGTTATTGAAGACTATATTATCATCATCTGCATAATCAGAAAATCCAAATGACAAAATTATAATAATATTTGAGTTTGAAAAATCCATATCATGTAAAAGCCATGTAATTAAAATTCATGCAGTATAGTATCAACATTATCTCATTATTTAAGATTATTTTGATGATATTATTTTAGTCTGAGGTATAGGAAAAATTACGTGGTCTGTGGATATAAACAAAATTCCCTTTTTTACTTATTGCATCGCAAGTGTTATTACAGCTTAATTAAACATATGAAGAAACTCTGGGATTATGGAGATTATAATTTATTTATTTGTTGTTAAACTTACTTATGAATGAAAAATTGCTAGCAATAAAGGTAAATTTATTGTGATCACTCTTTATTATTTATTTCGTTTAAACAGTTTAAAAAGAAATATATACATTGTTCATAATGTTACTGTAAACCATAGATCATTTCCCTTTATGAAAAAGACTATAAAAAATAGTCGAAACATTGGATTTCTTTTTCATGATTATAGTCATAAAAAATCAAGTTTTAAAAAGAAGGAGTTAGTTTGTTTTATTTCTATATAAACCATAAATATATGTTGAATGAGTGATTGAAACAGAAGAGTCTCATTATTAAATGTTAACTTGATTTAGTATTTCATATCAATATAATTTTAAAAGAATAAATAATGTCTTATTGTAAACTAGGATATGAGAATGATATGATTCAAACCTGAGATGTAAAGTAATTTAGATTTATTATAAAATTATAATTATGATCTGATTTGTCAATGAATGTGATAGTCACATTCAGAGTTAGTATTAAATAATATTCAAAATAAGTTTTATGGTTAAGTGATTATTGCATCATTATTAGATGGCTGCAATGAAGTATATTTTGGGCTTTCATGATGATAGTTATAATTTCAAGGGGAAGTAGCACACTCCTAATGGTTATAATATATATATATATATATATATATATATATGGAAATATTTAATATGTGGAGTTATCCATTTATAATTACTTAATTAGAAAACATTTTTACAAAAACAGTAGCTAATGAAATCCAATAATCTAGGCCAAGAATTGAAATAAAACTGTCAGGCTGATTGCATTCAAAATGATAATATGTAACTACCATCAACTGAGTTATATAATACCATTTAATGGAGGTTGATGAGGGTTAAGGAATTAATTGAAAATATTTCTGTGGATTGAAAAACTATATAATAGTTAATTACCATTATGTTTATTATTTTTGTTACATATATTATAACACTTCTGTTACATGGTACACAATAACATAGTGTGCGCACACACACACACACATATATATATATATGATAAACAAAAATGCAAGTTAAAAAACTTGCTAACGCTTGTATTTATGTCAACAGATGGCGTCCTACCAAAAACACCTATCAAGCGTATGTTTCATTTACATAAACGTCAGAGTAGTTAGTATTCACTATCTCTAACTATAATTCCACTTTCAGATCATGATTTCAAGCTATTTGCTATCGTCAGTGAAAGACAGGAATAAAGAAACTAGATCTAAATACAAACTCTGAGCGTTTATGAAACAATTTCTATTCAGCTTGCAAGCGTGAATTTTTTAGACACGTAATGTCTTCAAACTCAGCATAGCAAACCAGATAGCTATATGGGTCTGATCTCAGTTCAGCATCACCATATAGTAGAAGCCTCTGCAATCTATATCATTGCAAGAAAGACCTCAAAGGTGCATTTATGATAAACAAAAATGCAAGTTTTTTAACTTGCTAACGCTTGTATTTATGTCCACAGATGGCGTTCTACCAAAAACACCTATCAAGCGTATGTTTCGTTTACATAAACGTCAGAGTAGTTAGTATTCACTATCTCTAACTATAATTCCACTTTCAGATCATGATTTCAAGCTATTTGCTATCGTCAGTGAAAGACAGGAATAAAGAAACTAGATCTAAATACAAACTCTGAGCGTTTATGAAACAATTTCTATTCAGCTTGCAAGCGTGAATTTTTTAGACACGTAATGTCTTCAAACTCAGCATAGCAAACCAGATAGCTATATGGGTCTGATCTCAGTTCAGCATCACCACATAGTAGAAGCCTCTGCAATCTATATCATTGCAAGAAAGACCTCAAAGGTACATTTATGATAAACAAAAATGCAAGTTAAACAACTTGCTAACGCTTGTATTTATGTCCACAGATGGCATCCTACCAAAAACACCTATCAAGCGTATGTTTCGTTTACATAAACGTCAGAGTAGTTAGTATTCACTATCTCTAACTATAATTCCACTTTCAGATCATGATTTCAAGCTATTTGCTATCGTCAGTGAAAGACAGGAATAAAGAAACTAGATCCAAATACAAACTCTGAGCATTTATGAAACAATTTCTATTCAGCTTGCAAGCGTGAATTTTTTAGACACGTAATGTCTTCAAACTCAGCATAGCAAACCAGATAGCTATATGGGTCTGATCTCAGTTCAGCATCACCATATAGTAGAAGCCTCTGCAATCTATATCATTGCAAGAAAGACCTCAAAGGTACATTTATGATAAACAAAAATGCAAGTTAAAAAACTTGCTAACGCTTGTATTTATGTCCACAGATGGCGTCCTACCAAAAACACCTATCAAGCATATGTTTCGTTTACATAAACGTCAGAGTAGTTAGTATTCACTATCTCTAACTATAATTCCACTTTCAGATCATGATTTCAAGCTATTTGCTATCGTCAGTGAAAGACAGGAATAAAGAAACTAGATCTAAATACAAACTCTGAGCGTTTATGAAACAATTTCTATTCAGCTTGCAAGCGTGAATTTTTCATAAATGTACCTTTAAAGTTTTCTTGCAATGATATATATTGCAGAGACTTTGATTATATGGTGATACTGAACTGAGATCAGACCCATATAAATATCTGGCTTGCTAGGCTGAATTTGAAGACTTTACCGGTCTGAAAAATTCACGCTTGCAATCTGATAGAAACATTTTGCATAAACACTTGAGAGTCAGTGTTTAGATCTAGTTTCTATACTCTATCCCTCACTGAGGAGAGCAAACCAGCTTGAAATCAGCTGATCTGGGGGTGAGCAAATGAAAGAGGTAGTTAATTCTGACTCTTTTTTCGTTTATGTAAACAAATTTTACACTTGTTCTGTGGTTTTGGTAAAGCGCCATCTTTTGAACATAAATAACAAGTGATAGCAGGTTACGTGAGTAACTTGTTTTTGTTTTTCATAAATGTACCTTTAAAGTTTTCTTGCAATGATATATATTGCAGAGACTTTGATTATATGGTGATACTGAACTGAGATCAGACCCATATAAATATCTGGCTTGCTAGGCTGAGTTTGAAGACTTTACTGGTCTGAAAAATTCACGCTTGCAATCTGATAGAAACGTTTTGCATAAACACTTGAGAGTCAGTGTTTAGATCTAGTTTCTATACTCTATCCCTCACTGAGGAGAGCAAACCAGCTTGAAATCAGCTGATCTGGGGGTGAGCAAATGAAAGAGGTAGTTAATTCTGACTCTTTTTTCATTTATGTAAACAAATTTTACACTTGTTCGGTGGTTTTGGTAAAGCGCCATCTTTTGAACATAAATAACAAGTGATAGCAGGTTATGTGAGTAACTTGTTTTTGTTTTTCATATATATATATATTATAACTAAATGAAAAGATAGCTTTTACTTAGCTAATTTTATATAAAACTTATTAAATTGATATAAAACGTATTTTGTAATCTTTCGATCGGTCATCCACATTGTATTTCAAATATAACTAAAATGATTGGGAGAGTTAACAAATGCAACATATATTATCAGACAGTTTAAACTAATTATAACTTTATTCAAACAAATGAGAATCTTTATTCAAATGGTTGCACATCCTCAATATTTATTTCAACCCAGGCGACCACGCTATACATTAATTATAACCTATATTTAAATCTATATGGCATTTAAACACTTGCAGCTAAGTTGCATGCCAATTGTAACATTTTAAGGATGGATCGATGGATGCTTCATCATTCCCAGCTAGCATTATTTCTAAAGCCTACTGGGATGATGATGATGGTATAGAACATCTATAATCTTATTTGCCAGGGTGCCAAATTGCAACTTTAATAAAATATGGAGGTTAAACCTCATTTCAATAATTTATCAATAATAATATTTAATGAATGGCTTAATCAATAATCAATCGATCAAGAGACCACTGAGAATGCTTTAAAAATAATAATATTAATATTCTTGGAAATTCTTGGTTATTCTCAGCACGCCACCCACTCACATCATTAGAGCTACAATTAAAATTTGTTCCAATTACAAAGTTCCATATCCATCTCCACCCTCCTGATCCATCTCTCCATCATCTTCACATCCATAGGTCTACTACACTATTATCTCTTTTATGATTAAATTTTCCATTATGCTAGCTCATTTCTCCCATTACAATATCTTCTCAGGGTTTTTAGAACAATTAGGTGTGGAAATCGAACAAGCTGCGATAGATTATTGGTGATAAACAATCCTCTCATTATCACCTCCAAGATGATCTTGGGCTATCTTTAACGTAGTTTAATATCTATTTACATTAAAGCTCATAATAATTTAAACTTATTAAATCTTTTAGAAATACATTATAAACATATTCACAATTATAACAAAATTATAAAGAAGTGCATCTAGAGAGGTGTTTGAATACAATGGATGGGGAAAGGATTTTATGCCCACCCCCTGCATCCACTATAACTTAATAACCATCCCTATTCATAATTTATATTTCAACTATATTAAATTATTTGGTAATCTTGGGTATTTTCGTGCCACAAAAGCTTGGAAAATTAACCATTTTAAATAAATTTTACCGCATATTTACGAAAATGATGATTCAAATATTAATAATAATATATTGATGTATGATTGGATTTGAGATGTCTAGATAATAATAACCCACAAAAACATTGAAACATACGCACATTTTATTTAAAACAAATAACAAATTTTATTAACATACTACAATTTAATACAGAATATATACACTCGCTTGGTGACTCGCATGGCTTCCCCTGAGCTACAATCATATTATGATAATAAAAAAACTAAACAAATAAATATTCCTAAATCAATGGATAATATCAAGAGGTTTAAAATATAAATATTCATTTCCTAATTATCAGAGAATCATGATTACCATGAAGTAATATTAATATCAAATAGAAAACAAAAAAAAATTATTTACCTTCACATATATTATGCCTTCATTTTCATTCTTATCCTAGATATAGCGAACATTAAATTTCTTCCCATGTTTACTGCTTTTAATTACTGATCTGTTTTTAGAGCTAATTCTTCCCATAATAAAATTTACTAACTTTATTTCATTATTTTAATCTAACATTCCTTTGCAAATTTGCTAATTTTATTTCATCATTTTGTTCTAACATTCCTTCACCCTAATCTTTACAATAGAGATACTTTATGTATGATGGGACTAGGTCAACGTCAACAAATCGGTATCTAGATCAATCACCATCATATGTGCATATACCCTATACTCATGTTCTTATGACCATAATAATATTTTAATAATATTACCTTTCCAGCGAAGTTCTCAGCTGGCTGTGGAAACATTTATTAGATAATTTCATATATGCACTGCTTATACTTACAACATTCATAGGTTTTATTTAACCCTTAAATTTAATATTTATTGACTTTATTACTCTTGGCTCTAATTGATAAATTAAACTAGATCAACAAAACAATATTCAAGTACACCAATTACACATACATTATCTGCAGTCATCCTGACATCAAATTGAGTTTGTGACCCTGTATCCGACATTTATAAGTGATGCCTAATAATAGCTATCTTTCATACACCTGTAAGGAATATCAACATTAACATGAGGCAGGCAGTGACCCAAATAAAAGAAAACCTTTTCACTAAGGTTGAGATATGCTAGGATTTTTATTACTAGTCATACAAAGAGACTTAGGTGTACCTATTACCTCTGTCCATCAATAAAGAAATCTTCTTATGGTGTAGAGAATAATCAAGTGGAAAAAACTCTTCCACTGTGTTTAAATACTTTATAATATAGTATAAATATCTTAGTGAGCTACGACTTCACTAGTTTGGTGGAGACTCTTTGTCCATCCACATTATATACAGGTCGAAACATCAACTGGTACAAGTAAAACTTTCATATCTACAATATTCTTGCAAGTTAGTGTACTGGAATATGAGCCAATAATTTTTCCAAGCATTAATCAGCTTGTATCGAGCCTTAACTTTATAATAATAATAATAAGAAGTAATAAGAAATGCGTATTAAATTTTTGAAACTATTTCCATGCACTTATATAAGATAATGATGATGTTTTAGTCTAATAAGAAATGCGTATTAAATTTTTGAAACTATTTCCATGCACTTATATAAGATAATGATGATGTTTTAGTCTAACAGTCACACAATCTTTATAAACATAGCAATAAGCCTAAGCATTTGACAATAACTTCTGTTCCGATTCATTCAAAACATTTTCCTTAATAATAATATCTCTCGCTTTTTTTTCTTTTTTTACAAAAAAAGAATATAAAGCATTTAAAATAAGGCACATATAGAATGACTTGATATTAATTTCACCTACCCCCAAAATGATAATAATAATAAAAAACATTTAAAATAAACACATACAAAATGATCTGATATCAATATCTCTATCTCCAAAATAACAACAATTATAATTCTGACATGAATTAATTTTAAATGGATATATATGATAAAACATAAAGAAAGAAATTCTTTTTCTTCTTTTTTTCTAGATTAAATGTTCTACATGAATAGCGAATAATAAAAAAAAAAACATACTTAAAGAGTTCTTTGAAAGTGTCCTTCAAGTTTCTGGTTTCCATTTTTCCTTCTTTTCTTCCTTGATTTGTTTGTATGAGCACATGAATTTATATAGAAAAAGTTCTTGTGATAGAATTTGATTCATATGCCATAAGGTACACGATTTTTATGCTGCTGAAAGGATTTTCTCATTTTGATTTTATGTAGATTACAGCTGAACAGAACTTGTTTAAATTTCTAAAGATATAAGTCCACTTCTTGTTGTCTTTTTTTTTAAAATTCATTTAATATTCAAATTTAACGATCAAAATTTAGGTTTTCTTATTTTCTGTGGTTTAAATTTTACCATTTGCCAATTTGTGATCAATTATTGCAAGACAATCACGACCATTGATTAACTTCAGGAGATAAAATGTGTACCCAATTTAAAAACTCACTTGAGAGACATTTTTATTTTCTTCTTATAATATTAAATTTGGCAAAGTTGTTTCAAGAGACAATGAATAATTTACAATAAATGATTTTTTTTCTTAAAAAAATGTTTCTTTTAAACTTTATAGCAAAGTTCCTCTATAAAACCAATGAGAGAGAACTTGTAAAAAAAAGATTCAAATAGAATAGCCAGCTCTCACAAAATAGCAAAGCTTTTATAGCATCTGGTTTCTTGCTCTCATGCTCTCGCCCCCATCATGACATTTTATTAACTATGGAGATCTGGTCAGTCTGTTTTCTTAATTAATTGACTCTTGTTTCTTTTTCTTTCTGGTTATCTTAACCTTTTGCCCTTTTAAAAAACCATGCCAAATTCACAACTGCATTCTAACAGATAATCACCAATTAATTTTACACTTAAATTCCTTTGTCATATATATCACTTAAATCACTCTGTAATATTTACTGGGGCTATAACCTCGATAAAATGTGTATAAAATGCGATAGTAGGGACCTCTACAGGTGTTTTAACCACAAGCTTATGCTATGGAAGAAAACCAGGGAACCCTTTTTTACTTCAACCTACTTTCTATTTAAATAGGTGAAGCTGAAGTGGTTAGATCTGCGAGCGTGAAGCTATTCAATACTTCACTGATTAAGTCCACATTTCTTATTACACATTAATACTCATGAAATCTTTCGATTTATGAGTCAATGAAAAGATTTTATAGTTAGAAATCTATTAAAGTAATTTAAAGTTGTAATTATAAATTTATTAAACACACATTGATTACGTAAGTAATATTTACTGAGGCTATAACCTCGATAATATGCATGTAAAATGTAATAGTAGGGACCTCTACAGGTGTTTTAACTACAAGATTATGCTATGGAAGAAAAGAGGGGAACCCTTCTTTACTTCAACCTACTTTAAATTACTTTAATAGATTTCTAACAATAAAATCTTTCCATTGACTCGTTGTAAATCGAAAGATTTCGCGAATATTAATGTGTAATAAGAAATGTGGACGTAATCAGTGAAGTATTGAATAGCTTCATGCTCGCAGATCTAACCATTTCAGCTTCACCTATTTAAATAGAAAGTAGGTTGAAGTAAAGAAGGGTTCCCTCTTTTTTTCCATAGCGTAAGCTTGTGGTTAAAACACCTGTAGAGGTCCCTATTATCACATTTTACATGCATATTATCGAGGTTATAGCCTCAGTAAATATTACTTATGCAATCAATGTGCATTTAATAAATTTATAATTACAACTTTAAATTACTTTAACCTTTTAACAGCTAATTAAATCATTGGTTGTATGAGGTAAAAATCAAATCTTTTAATTGGCCAACTCACAAACTGAAGACAAAGCCTATTGTTAAAACATATTCGTCTATAATATTAAATTCAACTCAGATACGTTTATAAAAAGTATATTATTAATTTTTCAGGTTATGAAGAGAACGAAAGTTCTTTCAAAAATAAATTGCTATTTATTTATTCTAAAATATTCAATTTCGGCAACATAAAAGCTATAATATAAACAAAAAGATCGACTTTTACGTTATAGAAAAGTAAATATTTCTTTTTACTACAGCTTCAATATTTTTACAAAAATTTTCGATATTTTTCGAAAATAATTTTGTTTTTTTAGTTTATTTTTTAAAAATTATTTTAAATTTGTCAAATTATACTTTTTTTAATACTTAAATCACATTCGAAATGAAAATCTCAGCGTTTATCTTTATTTTCTTTGATCAGGCGGTTTCTTTGTTTTTTCCAGCCAATCAGAATGTCTTTTTCGGCTGAGAGCTTGCTAAGAACCAATCACAAATAATGTTCTTTCTTTGTTTAGGTTTAAATGCGTTTTTTTTATTTTTTACTTGTAAAATAAGTCGGAAGAGGTCACCATCGTACAGAACTTTTAAAAATCTCTTTAAAACATATCGAACGAATTTTTTAGCATAAGAATCGGCTGAGTTAGAGTGACGTCAACTGCTTACGAGAGGTCGCATCAAAGACAGGCTAAGAGTTAATAGATTTCTAACTATAAAATCTTTCCTTTGACTTGTTGTAAATCGAAAGATTTCACGAGTATTAATGTGTAATAAGAAATGTGGACTTAATCAGTGAAGTATTGAATAGCTTCACGCTCGCAGATCTAACCGCTTCAGCTTCACCTATTTAAATAGAAAGTAGATTAAAGTAAAGAAGGGTTCCCCTCTTTTCTTCCATAGCATAAGCTTGTGGTTAAAACACCTGTAGAGGTCCCTACTATCGCATTTTACACACATATTATTGAGGTTATAGCCTCAGAAATATTACGTACATAATCAATGTGCGTTTAATAAATTTATAATTAAATCACTCTGATAATTTACTGGGGTAATTTTACACCATGGAAACCACATTAAAGAACAAAATCAACTGAGAGAAAAACTCTCTTCTCCCCCTTTTACTTTTTCTTTAATAAAAAAAAAATATATAGCAGCCCAACTTCAAACCCAAAATTTTGAATCAAATTTTGGCTGCCAATAATAAACTATTAAAAATGACTTAATTTCTTCTTCAAGGATTTCCTCACTGAGATGACAAGGAATAATTATTATTTAATTGTAAACTTTATAATTAAAATCCACAATTAGATTAAATACATACACACTGTCGCACATATACAATTTTAACTAAACCTGTTTAATATTTTAATCCTTAATTATTATCATTATTTTTCATAATTTAATTTATCACAATCTAAAGTAGTTTTTACAAGTCACACATCTGCCTCCTTTCTTTCACTCAACTATTAAATGATGTATAAATCTAGCTTTTCTAAAAATATATCTTTAATACCAAATTGACCCATAAATTAAGGTTAAATAAAACAATTTTTTGGTTAGAAATCTTTTAATGACAAATGTTCAGATTGCCTATCAAGTAAAATGTATGTAATCCTTATGAATATGGGTTCAAACCTAGTCTTGGCTAAAAATTTTGTTTATTAAAGAAAAAAATACAAACGATGAGGAAATTTTTTTTATTAAACCTTATCTTGCATAGTTAATTCAAAAAATGGAGTCTTGGGCATACCCAAGGGCTACAATATATATATATGTTGATACGAAGCCCAGTGGATGACTTGTATGACCAAGTCAAAACATCGGTATATCAATATTTAAAATATTTTAACATGGATGAACCCGCAAAATATGTCTTTTATATATATATATAATATCTGGGATCTTCCATGTAATAAAAATATAATAACTAAATAGTTCATGTTTTAATACAATAACAAATACTTTCCTCAGAGCTTCTTCTTTCTCAAATCATAAGAATGATTTGTCATGATTTGAGAAAGAAAAAGCTCTGAGAAAAGTACTGGTTATGGTACTGAATATTATGAATTCATCATTTATCTATGAGAATATTAGAATTAATATATATATATATATATATATATATATATATATATATATATAATTAAAGGGAATTTGAAATCAGACTATTAAACTCCCTTCAGTCATTTACTCTAGTTAATATAACTGATACACATGACCACATACATGGGAAAAAGATAAATTATCTCCAATATCCATATTTTGTGGTGAACTAGCACTCATCATTTAGTCAGGATCATCATCTTCTGCACACACACATATATATAATAAGTACTCAGTTTTAATGATTATATATATGTGTGGAAGATAATGATCCGGATCAACTTATGAGGGCTGGTTCAGCATAAAATATGTACATTGGAGATCATTAATCTTTTTCACATGTATGTTGTTATGTGTATCGGTTATAGTAGCTAGAGTTAATGACTGAAGGGAGCTTGAATGTCTGGGTTCAAATCCTCTTTAATTACATGTTGATTAAATATATATACTATACTAGTATTTAAATATTATATATACATTGTATATCCATAATAACAATTATGTAATACAATATGCTGTGCTGCTGTCTAAACTAAGCATTAATATGATAAATTTGCAGATTAACAATATGATGAAATACTCTGTAAACAAATGAATAGAATTATTATAAAAGATTCAACATTACACTGACAGAACATAAATATCCCTAAAGTATAATTCATAAAAATAAGTACGTTTGTTAATGTGGGGGAAAAAATTTTTTTTGTTTATTACTACTTTTTTAGTTTTTATTTAAAAATTGATTTAAAAAAAATGATACAAAGTTAAAATAATTAAATAATATTTATTATTATTTTGGGACGATATTATTTTTAAAAAAATTAAGAAAGAAATGAACACCGAAACTATTCAGTTAATTTCAATCAAATAATAGTTTTTATGATAAAAAATATTAAAAGGTAATTTAATGTGATGAATTTATAACTGCATTTGAAATTTCATTTAATTTTATTAATGTTGAATACGCATTAATGTTCTTCATATTAATTTTAAAATTATAATCGTAAAATGTTAGATTTATGTAAATTAATTGGTAAATTCAAGTAAAGTAAAAACAACTGATGCATTTGTGTAAAACTAACAGGTGATTATTAAATAAAAACAATTAGTAATACGGTTTTCAAACTATTGATTGTGAAATTAATTTGACTTAGTATATATAAAAGTGTTTAAAATACTCAATTTATTCCTGTTCATATTTTTAGCTAGCTACTCAGATTGTCTAAATAATTTGTAATGCCATCATATTAAAATTACAGAGTGGAAAACAATAGATAAAATTAGTAAAAAAGATAATATAATTATGTTAGGCTAAAGTCAAAAATCATCCCATAGATAAGCTCATTGTTTCAGCATACAGAATTGTAACTATTTTAAGCTATCTTTACTTTTAAATATGCTATACCGCAATGCGTGGATAAAAATATTTTTGATAATCAGATTTCCATTTTATATTGTTATTTTTTTCCCAGACAAGTAACTTTGCAGTAGAATATAAAAAAAGAGCAATATATTGCCTGACACAAATCATTAAAGCTGATATTGTAAAAACATAAGAATAAATACTAAAGCAATTAGCAATAAAGGTAAATCTGATATTCAAAACCATCAAGATAACTCATTTAAAAATATATATACTACATGCATGAAATAGAAATATAAACTAGTTAAGAATTCAAATTTTATAGCATCTAAAATATATATTTCAAAAGATCTTTTTCTGTTAATATTTTAGCTTTGAATATTTTTTTTCTTGTAATTCTTTTTAATATTTATAATTATCATTGGTCTTAAAAATCTCTTTATAAATAACAATGTGAAGAGCACATTGATTTAACCTTTTGGTTCAAAGTGCAGCAGGTATTTACATTTATCAAAAAATAAGTTAAAATAAATAGTAAATCTTATTTTTTGCTAAATAATTAATTGAGAAAAGTAGTGTGTGTGTGTATATATGTATATAAGCATTTTACTAACATGTAGAAATTCCTGATGGCAAGGTTAATTTTATTATTATATAAATGCATATGTAAACTACACTTTGCTTTCAATTATAAAATTAGGGTGTAGCACATGTATATCTTGATATTGCCGGGTAATAGCACATTCAGCTATTTTTTTTTAATATAATCTGTGAAAGTAGAATGATAATTATGTGTAATTAGTAATTCTAATATATAATTATTTACGTTGTTTTGGAGTAAACTGTATTTTTTATTATACATATACTTTTTCTTTATGTGTAAATAGAAAATAATTTTCTTCTGAGAGTGGCTACATTTGTTGAATATAATATTTTTATAAATGAAATAAAATGTAAACAAAGGAATAAATGAGGAATTTCTATGTAATGATTAAAAAAATATCCAGCAAATGATGTTACTAGAAAATTACCAATCAATAGTGACAGTCTTAAGTTTAATCACTTACTCAAATAGAAATAGTTGTTTTTTTTTTATTTAGAGATGAAAGGTCTTTTTTATTTCAGTGTTCAAGAATTTATATGGGATATAAACTCAGACAGATATATTTATAAGTCTGAAAACTTTGAATAAACATAACTTGACTTAAATCTTTAAAAGGACAAAGCATTTACCTATGAGTTATATATATATATATATAATGAACTAAGATTATACCCATGTAAACATAGATAAATTTTTGCCATTTTATGTTTTCAGGAAACTACAAGCTCTTACTAATTGATAATTCCCATTGAGACTATACAATTTTTTTTTATTAAATTATAATAGCTCTTTTGTTGAAGTAAAAGGAGTCCTCTTTTACTTT
The DNA here is from genome assembly GCA_028023455.1 of Epiperipatus broadwayi. Lineage (NCBI taxonomy): Eukaryota > Metazoa > Onychophora > Udeonychophora > Euonychophora > Peripatidae > Epiperipatus > Epiperipatus broadwayi. Next base: position 322 of record JAQFVV010013497.1, on the reverse strand, counting down.
AAACCCAAATTTTTAAATGGATTTAAACCCAGAAAAATATTTTTATAGGTGTAAGAATGTGAAAGAATAACATACAAATATATATGTCAAATGAAATATTTTCAAAAATTAATTAATATATAATAAAAGAATAAATGAAAACTCTTCATAAAATAACTAGAAAATTTATATTCAGCAATGGTGAATGATGTTACTAAGTAAGTACTAATTATATTGCCTAAAATTTACTTAGGGACAGAAAGAAATTCCCTTTTTTATGTCAATGACCAAGTTCTTTTATGAGACATGAACTCAGATATTATTATGAAGTCTTTGAAGTCTC